>VDFB02100426.1:0-32563 GCA_007258455.2 Sequoia sempervirens | reverse complement strand
TGTAAAGTATGATGGTTTTTGGGAAAATGCAATTTAGGTTTTGAGTCATTTTGTAGTAGGTTTTGAATTCATGGGGATTTGATGTTTTATGACAGTACTGGCATTTGAATTGATATGATTAATTCAAACTCATGTCCCTCCATTGTACAAGCATATCTGAATTTTGAATAAAATGATCAAGGTTGTTTCGTTTCATCTCATTATCAGGTGTGTATGATTCTTTGTTTTAGGTTTAATTCAAGGAATTAATTAAAATGCTTCAATGGGATCAGAGAGGGGTGGATATGTTCTGTATAAGCTATTTTATTTTTTCTGTCTTATCTTATACCATTTTACGAGAATGGGGGTGCCAATGTACGAGAAGATATTTGGAAACTAGGCATAAAAATTGAAGGTTAAAGAGAATGGGGGTGCCAAACTTACAGTACTCATTGCCCCTTGGTCGTCGATTTTTTGTGAGTTCCCTCAACCTCATCCTCGGCGCTAGTATTAAACTTGTTTTCACTCCACCAAACTCTTCCTCGGTGCTGATATTAACCTTGTTTTCACTCCTCCAAACTCTTCGTTGGCACTGGTATTGACCTTGCTTTAACTCCAAACTATTCCTTGGCATTGGCATTGACCTTTCACTTCTCCAATTTGATGAGCTACAACCTGGTTTCGTTAGCTTTTACTGTATTTTAATTAAGTTCAAAATTTTGGTGCCATTTAGCTAAGTTTTAATATTCTACAATATAGATATAGTTAAGTATATATTAGCTATATTTTACATAATAAATAATATAATTATTCAACTTATTATAATTAGATTTTATATTCTTTAACAAAATTATTAAATACGTATAAAATTATTATAATTAATAATTAATAATAAGTATATTTTTATGTAATACAAAATATAATTAATATAATATATATTTAATAGAATAGTAATATATATTAATATGAGAGAGAGAAACTAAATTTTGATTAGTTGTTTCATGTCAACAATCCAAGGATGGCATGTGTCCTTGGGGAGTTATGCTCAAGGTAGCATGCCATTTGATTAAAGATATGGTAGTTCTCCTTTAAGACCTCTTTAATGTACCCATTGCACACTTAAGGAGACAAAGATAAATATAGGGAAGAAAATATAGAGAGAGAGGGAGATAATGACAAACATACAAATAGAAAGGGAGACAAAGAGATAGAGAGGGTAGAGAGATAAAGAGATAAGGATGAATAGATAGAGATATAGGGAGGGTGATTGATATATCTCTCCTTGTCGCTCTCTATATCTCCCACTATCTATGTCACTCCTGCCTCTTCCCCCCTTTATCTATTGAGCTATCTCTCCCTCTCCCCCCTTTCTCTCTCATTCACTCCATCTCTCCCTCCATCTCTCATACTCTATATCTCTATCTCTATTTCTCTTTTTATCTCCCTCTTACTCCTCTCTATATACTCGAGAGTAATTAGGAGGTGTAGGGTGGGCTTAAGGGAAGGAGGGAGGGCAGAAGGGAGAGAGTGGGAGAGGGTGGGAGAGAGGGTGGAAAAGAGTGGGAGAGAGTGGGGGAGAGAGGCAGGAAGAGAGTGGGAGAGAGTGGGAGAGATTGGGAGAGGGAGGGAGAGAGTAAGAGGGAGTGAGAGAGAGTGTGAGAGGGTGGGAGAGAGTGGGAAAAAGAGGGAGGGAGGAAGAAAGTGGGAGAGAATGGGAGAGATTGGGAGGGAGGTAGGAAGAAGGTGGGAGAGAGTGGGAGAGGGTGTGAGAGAATGGAAGAGAGTGGGAGTGTGGGAGATAGGGAGGGAGAGAGTATAAGAGAGTGGGAGAGGGTGCGAGAGAGCGGGAGAGAGTGGGAGAGAGTGTGGGAGAGTGAAAGTGTGGCTACATAGAGTTTCTATACATAGTATTTTTAGGAGAATGGTATCTCTATTTTGAATTATTCTAAACCTTGTTTCTATGTAGTAGTTTTTAAATTTATTTTGTTGTTATACTCTATAATTAATAGTTTATATATTGTACTCTCTCTATACATGATTTTTAGCAAGATTAGACACTTAATAGAACCCTTCATTTATTTTTTAAAAAGAGACTAAGAAATGTATGAAAAATTTGACAACATGAAAACCATGAAAATAAAAGTGAAAAATAAAATTTAACATAGTAAAATGGCCAATCATGTGCCAAAAAATGAAAGAACCATTTGTTGTTACTTGGTCATTTCCAACCACATACTAAATTACCAAGTGCATTTTATAAAATGTATCATGCAAGAAGCACAATATTGGGAATCAAATGGAATGATTCTCATCAAGAAATTAGACAAGCTTTGAGATTGAAGGACCCAAGCCTTTGTAGGTTTTCAATGAAGATTTAATTAGCCACTAATAGAACAATAAGAAAATAGATAAATGTGAAAATAAATCCTAATCTCTAAGAGTGTCGTGCTAAGAATTACATACACATCTCATAAATTTCAATAGAGACATGAGACACATTTATAGAAATAAAGGAAAGAAATAGCTATTTAGATAGTTATTAATCTACAAAAGATTAGGACCTATGTACTTCAAGAGATTAATAAAATAAGTTTTTATTTATAATTTTTAAATTTGATAATTTTGAAATTATCATAGATGTAAAGTAAAGATAAAATATTTTTCAACAAAACAAATAAAAATGACAAACAAATAATTTGAATAACATGATATTGCAAAAAATATAATAAATAAAAGAATATTCATAATTGTACATAAGCCATCAAAAGTCTAAATAATGTGATTAAGCTCCATGACAAATCACTACCTTCCATATAAAGAGTATACAACATGATACTTATAGAAAAAAAATTATGTAGGATACCAAAAAATTGTTAAAAAGATAAGATAAGATAAAATTATAAATGAAATTAATCATATTAATTTCATAGTTAAAAAGATAATTCTATGGATCTTTAAATATACAATGTGATATATAATAATCATTAAATCTTTATTTAAAAAAATATATATTATATTTTATAAACTTATACATTAAATTTTTTAATATTTAAGTTATACTAAAATCTAAGATGTTCAATATTCAATATTATTTTTAAATTATAATATTGATTAAAAATATATAATTATATTTATAAGATTTAAATTCAATAATGAACTTAGAAAATATTAAATCAATCAAAATTGTTTCTATTATCCAAAATACTATATAAGTAAATTATAAACTATTATAATATAATATTTAAATTTTCTATTTCAAATGTTTAAATAATTCTAATGTTAATTTTATAATTAAGTAAACTTACCTTTTAATGATGTTAGTAAGTTTTTTTAATTAAAATTAGTTTTAGCATATATTAACATACCTAGATATATTCACCAAAATCTATTATCTATTATTGATTATGTAATTTTGTATGTATAATATATTTAAAAAAAATAAAAATATATTTTAAAAAAAATAAAAATATATTTTTGAAAAATATATATATATATATTTAAAAAATTAAACAATATATTTTTTAAATTAGAAATATATTAGAAATATTTTGAATGTATTCAACTATCAAAAATATATATATTTTTTAATATACCATTAAAATCACTAGTTGCCCTAATTTCTCTGCTTTTGCTCATTTTTAATGAATTTCCCCTGGCCTTGTCAAATATATCACACAAAAATTTCCTCGGGCCCCACCTTGTATAGACCACGTGGCAGCCGCCCGTGATTCCACAATCAACCAAAGCACCATCGCAGGATGGCGGGGAACAACTCAGATCATAGGACAGTTGATGAATAGTCGCACAAATTTGATCCCCAGATAGGACACGTGTCGCCCGCTCGCGATATTGCCATCCTACAATTCCCGATCACGGGATGGCAGGCAACCGTTGATCTTGAAGGCATTTTGATCAACGGTAGCGTGAATTTCATCCTTCTGAAAAATAAAACATTCATTAAAGGGCAAGGGGACATTACTAGGTGGATGGAAAACAACGACAAGTTTTTTTAAAACCGTTCAGCACAAGGCCAACCGAGACTTAGGAAAATAAAAGCCGTGGAGGAAATAAAATATTAAGACCAAAGGGACCAGGCCTAGATGGAATGATGGGGCATAAGATGTTTTTAAAACCCTTTAAAAAATGTAACGGCGAAATAGATCCTGACCAAGGCATTAGGTTAAAACAAGGGTTTAAGATGAAGACAAAGCTAAAACCCCAGCCCTAAGAAATTTTCCAACACGATGAAAGACCACTGACATAAGGCAGGGCATGAGTGAAACATTAGGAACAAAATTTGAAGTTCTATCAGTACAAGCATTGGATAATTTTATATTAATAGTTTATCCTATCACAAATATAAAAGGTGAGCACAATAAACATATATTTTCCCATTAAATGTGAAGGATTTTCAAAAAATTATAGTGTTCAACTATTGGTCCATTTTTGTTCAATATAAGTTATATTTTAAATCATTATGTGTTGTTTTTATAACAACAAATAGATTTTTTGTGTTCAACTATTAGTCCATGTGTTGCTTTTATAAAATAGAACACTCAGAACAAAACTTTGAAGTTCCATCACTACCCATAACCCTAAACCCTAAACCATTAACCCTTAACCCTTAAACCCTAAACCTTTAAACCCTCTACCCTCTCTCTCTCTCAAGTCTCTCCCTCCTACCCCCTCTCCCTCTCAGTCTCTTCTCAAGTCTCCTCCTACCTCTCTTTCTCTCCTCTTCTTAGGTCTTTCTCTCACTCACTCACTCCCTCCTCTCTTAGGTCTTCTTTTTTCTCTCACTTACTCAATTTCTCATTCTATCCTCCACCTTTAACCCTAAACCCTTAAACCATCTACCCTCTACCCTTAACCCTCCCTCCCTATATCTCTCTCCCACTCCCTACCTTTCTCTCTCTCTCTCAAGTATCTTCAATATCCTACCCTCTCCTTAGGTCTCTCTCTTTCACTACTCATAATTCTCTATCTTCCCCTAACCCTAAACTCCTAAACTATTAACTTAATAAACCTCTACTCCTCTACCCTTAACCCTCCCTCTCTATCTCTCCCACTCCATACCTCTAACTCTCACTCACTCACTCCCTCAAGTCTCTGGGCCTCTCATCTCCCCTTCTCCTCTCTAGTCTTTTCTTTCACTCACTCACTCTCTATCTCTCTCCTCCATACCCTTTAAACTCTAAACTTTAAAAACCTCTCAATTCTCTCTATGTTTAACCCTCTACCCCATATCATCTATCTCCCACTCCCTCCCTCTTTCCCTCTTTCCATCTTCAATCTTCATATTATGTTTCCTTGCCTTCTAATTTTGCATTTTAAATGAAAAAACTTGGTTTTACACCTTATTTAAGTCATTTAATCCTTGATTTTTGTCTCCAATAGATTTATTTAAAACTATAGACACCATCCAATTGAATTATGAGATTCCTCTCTTATTCTATTAGGATGTAAAAATAATCATTTGAGAGGTCTTTTTGGATCTTAGCCATTCTACTTTCAAGGAGATCCTTTCTTTGAAAAGGTTTCTAAAGACTTGGATATTCCACTCTTTTAGTCTAAGTTTTATGAATTTTAACTTTTGATTGAATATGCACATCTTAGTGCAATGATCAACTGTTTGGGTGAGCCAAGATTCAATGACAACCATTCCTCTCTCCCTTCCCCTCTCTCATAACTCATAAAGAAGTGACATATTTCATGAAGAAGTGAAATAAGTATTTTTTGCTCTTAAAATAAAATATCACAATCTCTCCTATAAGTATATCATTTAAAAATAAAATGGTCATTTAATAAAATAAGACACTCATTTAAACAAGTATTGTTATCATAGTGAAAAATATTGTTCTTATGTGTACAACAATTGGGGTAGCAATGTACAAGCATTGGATAATTTTATATTAATAGTTTTTCCTATCACAAATATAAAAAGGTAAGTATAATAAATAACATGTATTTTCCTCCACCCTTAGCCTCTAGCAACCCTTAAACCATCTACCTTGTACCCTTAACCCTCCCTCCTCCTATTTATCTCCCACTCCCTCCCTCTCTCTCTCTCAAGTATCTTCAATATCCTACCCCCTCTCCCTCCCTTAGGTCTCTCTCTCACTCACTCACTCCTCTATCTCTCTCCCCTTAACCCTAAACCCTAAAACCCTTAACCCTTAATAAACCTCCTCTACCTCTACCTTTAACCTCCTCTCAGATTCTCTCTCCCACTCCTCCTCTCTCTCTCTCAAGTCTCTCCCTCCTACCTCCTCAACCATAAACCCTTAAACCTTCTATCCTCTACCCTCAACACTCTTCCCCTCCCCCTTCCCCCTCCTAATTCTCTCTCTCTCTCTCTCTCTCCTTCTTCCCCTCTTCCCCTCTCCCTTCCCACTCCCTCCCTTAAGCCCCTTCTCCCTCCCTTAAGCCCCCTTTTTGGGAACCATCTTGGTGCACTTACCCAAAAGCTACCTTATCTTTCATTAAGGTAGAAATTTTTGTTATACAACATGCCCCTTGAAAATTGGAGATAAGCACTACAAAAAGAAGGTAAACACTAATGAAAATGGTCAGTGGTATTGTGGAAGATGTGATAAAACTTTCCCCAGGAATGCGATTATAAATATATACTTCAATGCAAAGTGCAAGACCATACTTCATTCACTTGGATTACAACTTTTGAAGAAGTGGCAAAAGAAATTATGGGTGTAACAACAAAAGAATTGAACATTTTGAAGAATGAAAAACAAGATGATGTTAAGTTTTCACACATTATACAAAAGGTCCTTTTCAACAGATACATATTTAAACTTCAAGTGAAAAAAGAGACTTATATACTTGAACAAAGGATTAAATGCACAGTCATAAAAATAACAAAGTTTGATTATTCATCTGAGAGCAAATCTTTATTAGACTCAATTGCAAAGCTATAGGTTTCATAACATTCAAATTCTTGAATGTATATAATTTTAACAATGTATTCAAACATTTGGAAAAAAAAATAGTGGGTATATCTAAGTTAGTTAATGCCATTTTGTCATGATATACTTCTTTGATGCTGTCAATACTAAATCTAATGATTGATGAACATTTCTGATTTTAAATTTATTGTTCTTGGTTGATTTTTGATATAGACAAGTTGGTATGATTTCAAATTTCAATGTGTACCCTTATATATGGGAATTGAGATAAACAATGACACAAACAATAATGAAATTAAATTGATTGCTTTCCAAATTCATATTCATGAAAATGTAAGCATTTTTTCAAGTCAATAGGCATCTTGATAAAGATAACTCTCGGTGTGTTTTACATATATATATTATTAATTAATATAGGTATGCTAGTTAATTAAATTATTGACTATATTTTATTTCTATTATATATTGAATTGTTAAAAGATGTAAAAATCTTAATACTAAATATATAGGAAAATGGTTAAAAATTTACATATTTTTTTAAAAATAAAATATAGTGTGTAATTTAAAATACAAATTATATAATTCTTATAATATTTTATTATTATTTATTGAATATTTTATAGAATTTAAACTAAAAATTTAGCCTCCCCTCTCGCTCTCCCTCTCTTCCCCCTCTCTACATATATCTCCCTCTTCCCCATCTTCTATCTCTCCCTCCTCTACATATCTCTCTCCCTTTCTCCCTCCCTCTCTCTATCTCTCCCCATCTCTCCCTGATCTCTTGCTCCCTCCCTATACCCCTATCTATCTTCATATCTCAACCTATTTGTCCCTTTTATCTTCCCATATATCTCTATATCCTGCCTTTTCTCTTCCCATTTATCTATCTCTCTCTCCCTCTCTTTCTCTCTCTCTCTATCTCCCTATTTCTATCTCCCCTCTCCATCTCATTTTTGTCTCTTTTCTCTCACTTATCTCTCTCTCTCTCTCTCTTTCCCTCTCTCTATATCTCCTTATATCTCTATCTTGCCATATATATATATATATATATATATATATATCTATCTATATATATATATATATCTCCCTATCTCTATATATTTATTTCTCCTCTATCTCTCTCTATATATCTCTATCTATTTTTACCCCTTTTCCTCTCACATTCTATATTCATCTCTACCTCTATCTTCATCAACATTAACAAAAGAAAAGGCATGTACTTGAATCCCTTGCATTTAAATTTTTCTATATATATAAATATTTTAATATTTTCCCTCAAATCCATAAGATATATATTAGTGTGTATTTATTTATTGCAATAAAGAATTAACCTAAGTAACACATTAAGAATTCTAAGGATTTGTGCTTGGAAAAAATGCATAACAATTTTTTTTGTTGGATGTCGTGTTGTATAGTTTAGGAAAGCTCAAAATATGAATAGGATTTTAAGGCCATATATTATGGTAGCTTACAATGCAAAAGAAGGAAGGAAATCTATTATCAATTTTGATCTACAATTTAATACCATACAAAAAACCACATGTAGTATTATCTAAAATTAATTCTTGACATATTAATTTTATAAAATACACTTACCATTCAATAAACTTCTCCCAAGAAAGAAACCCTAAGTGAACATTAATTAAACCCTAATTATAGATTCATAACTCTAATCATAACCCTAAGCGAACACTAATCCTAATCAAACCCTAACCCTAGCCTTAGAGTTATCATATAATCTAATGATCTCTCTTATCTAATTTTGGGTTGAATTATTTTTCCTTTATTTTTAATTGCATAATTTTTTTGTTTATTAGATCTTATTTTATGAATATATGCAAATATAATTTTACTTCTACATTCATTCTATGCCCATTTTTTTCATGATATTTTAACATTCATTTTCTCGGAATATTAGATCAATCACACATATAAATATGAAACCTCAAATATTTTAAAATTGAATTCTACCCAAAACATAGACACAATTGAACAAATTTCTCAAAAGAAGAATGAAAACATTAACATTTCATTCAAAATTCACTAAATCCACATAAGGAGAGAAAATATATTAGAATTATATGTTTATTCATGCTTATAAGTCATATCTACATAATGCAGATAGTTTTACATATTCATCCAAACTCAAAATAGACTATCTATTCTATTCCATCCACTTGGGGTTTTAACAGCCAATGGCAACACAGATATCACTTCCTCATCAAAGGAAAAATATCTTTCCACCCATATATTCAACTCAAAACCTAGCTAGAGATCTCATTAGTTTCTCCCTACAAATGAGCTCTTGAATTCCTTTTATGACAAGAGAGCAACAGCTTGGGGTTCAAACAGGTAATTTCACCACAAATTTTCATTTGAACAAAATCTCCATTGCATTTGATTTTAATTACAAAACTTCCCACATGTTGAATCTGCAAAACATACATAGTGCATGAACTGGGGTAGCATAAAAGAATAGGGAACACAAATTGTCATCAAAATCCCCTTGTCACTATCCACGCAAAAAAACCAGGAAACCAAATTGCCACGAAGGCACCACAACAACTTCTTATTTACCCGCCACCCCACCCTTACCAACACTCAAACTCTGGTATACACACCCGCTTCTAGTTGTTGCCCAATATGGCAGACCCTCAGCCTCCTCTTCTTTCTTGTCCTTGCCCAATACGGTTCTAGTCCATCCACTTGGGGTTTTAATAGTTGATGAGCCCACACATATCATTTCCTCATCAGAGGGTAGACCGTGATTGAAGCGACTTAAATACTGACAGTAGTCCGAGTCGGTCTCGGTTACATCATTAGAAGTGTTGCTCATAAGGTCAATGGGTGAGTGTTGGCCGCATCCAGAGCACACCAACTGCTTTCCTTTGTCATCTACCAGTTGAGCAGCAATGTCCTAGAATTGAAACCTTCTACTACAACCAAAGCAATAGAAGGTTGCAATTTGAGGACGTTGCTTCTCAACCAAAGCACCTTCCTGAATAGCAGAACTGAGCTTTTGTGAGCTCAAACGAACAGACCTCCTTACTAACTTACTCATTTTCTCTTCTCAGACAAGCACTCAAACTTGATTAGACTCAGCCCACAAAGCGCTCTGACTACTACAAGAATGGCACTATTAGTAGTTAATTCCTCTTGTATTTATTGTGCAAGGTAATGGCAACCTTCATCAATGCTTAGTAAATATGCATGTGCAAACATGGCAATTTGGCGGCGTATGTATTGTCACTGTTTAACTAGAGCTGGATGAGAATCCAAAGATCACCCTTCATGATTTCCAACAACATCTTCACAAAGATTGAGATCGACATGACTACACAGCAAGGAATAATTCATTAATGCTTCACCAACCTTCATCTTTCCTCCCAAGGAAGCTAGTTGTGGAACAACAGAGATTTACATTAGCTTTTGATCTTGGTTGCTCCATCTAAAACCACAAAGTTATGAGCTCAATAGTGAATATTGGGGTCTCACATTCACAGACATAAGACCGCTTCTTTACGACCTCATCACCAACAATGTGTAAGTAAACACCTTAGGTCTCAAGGGAGTTGGTGGGGTACACGAGATCTTTCTCCCATATCTTCAATTTGGAAACCTACACATTGCACTGCCATATTAATGAAAGGCTGTCACAATGACATGACCATTGAGCAGCTTAGCTTATATCATCAATTAAAAATTAAACCCAACTTTGATTTTAATACTTTATTTCCTCCACAGGGTTTTATTTCCTAAGTCTCAGTTGGCCTCATTAAATTCTTATCCCAACCCTAGCAAAGAACAAATGATTAAGCTAAGGATTGTATTTGTTGTTATAACTTTAGTTCTAGAGAATTCTTAATTACCAATTCTTATTTGTGCATTTGTATATGAATCCAATTGAATGCCTTTCCATATCATTATGGAAAATTTTATTATTGCAACCCTAACTCTAACACTAGTTAAACCTTGACCCTAACCTGATTGAACTCGTATTATAACCCTAACTCTAACACTAATTGAACTATAATCGTAACCCTAGGTATTGTTGAAACCTAACCCTAATTGTATCAAAACCCTAGAGAACTCTAATTGAACCCTAATCCTAAAATAGACAATAAGCCTTACCTTAATTGAACCCTAACTCCAATCCTAGCCCTAATTTAAGACTAACCTTAACCCTGACCTTAATTAAACCCTTATTGAATTATAACCCTAATTGATCCCCCAACCCAAATTGAATACTAATTGAACCTTAACCCTATGAATAGAAACTCTTAATTAAACTCCAACCATAATCCTATTTGAATTTTGACCTTAATCATAACTATAATTCAACCCTAGTTCCTTTAATCAACCCCAACCCTAAACACAGAGTTCAATTAAGTTTAAGGTCCAAATAGTATTAGAATTTTAATTAAAAAATTAGGTATAGATCTAATTAGGATTAGGGTTGGGGTTGGGGGTAAAGATTAAGGTTCTATTATAGAGCTTGGGGTTAGTGTTAGGGTTCAATTGGGGCAAGGGTTAGTATTAGGGTTAGGGTTATGGTTCAATTAGGGTTTCATTAATGCTAGTTTTAGAATCATAGTTATGTTTAGGGTTGGATATAAAATTAGAGTTAGGTTTGAAGTTAATTAGTGTTAGTTTTAGGGTTGAGGTTATGGTTAGACTTATAATTAATGTTAGTATTGGGATTAGATTCTATCACTTTAATAAAAATAATCTTCTATAAATTAATTCAATTTTTTTTTGAAATTATATAATTTAAAATATTTTCAAATTTACCTATGTTGATATATGAGAGATATAGCAATTCTAAACTCTATACAATTTATAGTTAACTTGACATTGTGTATAAAAAGGTTTCAGTTATGAATGTTATAATATAAAAAATAAACGTGTTTTCAATGTTTAATTGTCAATTTAAAAGATGTGCCAATAATGTTGCAATCACTAATGATTAATTTGTTCTTGATGGTTAAAATAGATTGGTATAACTTATTCATAATAAATAAATTATCATTGATTTTTCTTGATAAGTAAATCAATATTTCATAAATTTATCTATAATTCTTATTTAATTTTCTAATTATATTAAATTATATTTTATTAAAATTGTTAAAAAATTTAAGTTGCTTATAAATAATTTTATGTGTTTTTCATAATTGCTGATATTGTGTATAAAAGGTTTGCTATGTATGTTATAATATAAAAAAGATAAATTTGTTTCAATGCTTATTTGTTAGTTTGATGTGAGAATAATGTTGCATAGCAATGATTAAATTTTTCGATTGGTTAAGGACATTGTGAAATTATTCTATGTTAATTTAATGTTATGAATGCTATATAATATAAAGAAAAAATATTTCTACCATATTTTACCATCTTTATATTTTATAAAACAAACATCTAAAATACGTGATTGGTAAAAAATACAACTAATGAGTGAACATACATTTAAGGTTGTGTGAAATTATAAAACAAATTGTAAATTTATTTTATTTTCTTTCTATAAATATAATTGTTTTATTTGTCGCCCGCCTAGTAATGCCTAATTTCTCCCTTTTTAATGAATATTTTATTTGCAAGGGTTGATTTAGTACGCCATGATCTATTTCAGATATCAATCTGCATCACCCATCCGTGATCGTGAATTGAAGGATCGCTAAATCACGAGCTGCACCACGTGGTCCTATCTGGGGATCAAATTTGAGCTATCACGACCAACTACCATTTGATTCGAGCTATTCCCCGGGCCATCCGCCGATGGTGTCAGTTGATTGCGAAATCACAAGCGGGCACCACGTGTTTCATCTGATGAAGCCTAAAGAGTAAAGGAAACACTAGCTGACTTTAAATGTATTAAGGGGCGGATTACTAAATTATTCTTGAGATGCACATGTTCTAAATCGATGGATATGTTATAATCTCTCGAAGGTTAATGACATGGCTGGTGACTGTGTTAAAGGAATGAGATTAACGACGCTTGCTATCTCGTGATTAGGGATTACAGGGATCGCGATATCACGGGCGGGTGTCATGTGCCCTTCCTAAAAGATGAAATCTGTGTGACCATTGATGAGCTGTCTCTCCAAGATTTATGGTGCTCGCCATTCTGTGATTAGGAATTTTGGGATCGCGATGTCGTGGGTGCCTGCCATGTGTCTCATCCAATAAAGCCTAAGGAGTGAAGAAAGCGTTCGCCAGTTTTAAATGTATTTCGAGGCGGATTACTAATGCGCTTGTAAGATGCATGTATTTTATTTCAACACAAATGTTATGATTTTAAGGGAAAATCTGCTCGGCAGTTAAAGGAAAGGATGGCAACCATTTTTGAAGGAGCAGGATTTATGGTAAAAAGATCAATGGTGCCCGCCATCTTGCGATGGTAAATCAAAGGATTGCGATATCGCAGGCAACCTCCATTTGGCATTCCTTCATGGCGTATGACATAGTGGGCCCTTTTATTGCCGTGTTGGCGATTATGTCAGCCTATTTTGAAGATGGTCGTCGATGATTTGATCAAACTGAAGGATCAACGACTCAAATTTAAATATGTATCAAATTATGGTTGGAGCCCTTCGTGCAGCCTGCGAGTGGGCTTTAATGGCAGATGAGACATCTACTGGCAGGATTTGATCGACATAAAATCAATTTACTCGTCTCATTTGTATCACAAAGCATCCAAGTATTTTGTGAAAACAGTTTCAGAGCCAAAGGTGAAATTGCGAGCAGCTGCAGCCAGGAATTGGAGTTTGTGTGAAAAAAGCCGTGAGATAATTTTCTCTATTTCCCAGTCATTCTACACCTAAATTTGGGAAGGGGGGTCTACTATGCTTGTCACTGAGTTCATTAAAATCTTTTGTTAGGGCTATTGTTTAATCATAAATTGTGAGGAATTGTGGTATTTTTACTTTGTAATTTCCTATCTCTGCTTAGTCATAGCCACTTGAAGTATAACATTGTAGTGAGGCCCTAGTTTGTCTAAAATGGCGCCAACCAAGCAACACTCTAGCCACATTGAGTATTTGAATAGAAACTTATACGATGATTTCCTAGATCAATTTCCATTATCAACAAATGAGAGAAGGAAAGGTTTGGTGTTGATGCGAGGGAAAATCCTAGGGGAGGGGTTGGTGTGTAATAATTCCAACATTGCTGATGCTAGGGTTCCACTCACAGGCTTAGAAATGTCCAGATTATGGTATGGACAGAGGAATTTGCCTCATCCTTTTTCAAATGGATGGAGGTATGACATGGAAAAGCTGGTTGTTCCAAATGTGTTCCCTGATGTGGAGTTACTTAGAGTAGTGGCCAAAAGATATGACCCTATCACACGGGTAATCAGAGATAATAATGGAGGGGTTCTATTAGAAATTAACAGAGATGTTATCCAACATAATTTTGATTTGAGTGAGCCAAGTGATGACTTGGCTCCTATTAATCTTGAAGAAATGAAGCAGGAGTATACAAAATTAAAATATCTTTTTAGGGTTAAGCTGCTTCCACCTCATCTGGTTAAGGTATGGGGTTCACAATTTCACATCAGCCCTAGTGACTAGGAACCGTTCAGATTGAATTGTTTTGGAAAGCCTTTCCTGGCTACTTTCTATTCATTATGTCAGATTTTGGGTTTTAGCCCTAGTGTAGTAATGCCAATTGCATACATGTTCATGGGGGTGCAAATACAACACCCTAACTTATCTGTAACATATGACTTTGCTTCTTTTTTGGTGGAGAGGATAGATGAAGGACTGTTGAAGCTATAGAATGGTGATACTGGTACTCAATTCTTTTAGTATTCCATGTTGATGCATATGTTCTTGTTTAGGAATGCTGATTTCTTTGCTGAGAAGATGAACTTAAGACAATCAGTTAATGGAGAAAGATTGCTAGTACAGAGATGGGCTATAGATTTGTCCTATAATAAGGAAAGCTCTAGTTATGTGCAATTTGTTAATTGTTTTGCTGCAAGATTGAAGGCTAGATTGATGGTAAATGTACCTAGGATCCCTCAGGAAGTGCATGATTTCCTTAGGCCAAAGGAGAGGAAACCAGAATTGAGGGTTTTACATAACTGGGGTGACATTATCCCATATCCAGTCAGCACTGTCTTGAGAATATATGGATTTCAAGGAACCCCTCACACTGCCATACAATTTGCCACCAAGACTAGGGTTTGCAGAAGTTATGTGGCAGATGGGGTGTATTCATGAAGATAACCTAACTGGAAAGGGGAAGGGAACATTATTTCCTAATTATACAGTAGTGTCTGACTTTACATTTTCAAAGGGAGGCTGGACACATTTTGACAAATTCTTTGTTGATTACCATTTGAGATTTGGTCCAAGGTGACAACATGATCCTGAAGGTTTCTTTGCTCTTTTCAGATAGAATAAAAGGTGGAAAATTTGCACATGAGGGTTAATTTCCTAGGACTGATCGAGGAATGAATTTGATTTAGAAGTGACGAGAATTGAACAAAGGAAAAGTGGATACAGCATATTAAGCTGCAGAATGTTATGCATGTAAATGGATCCGGCCCGTATGATCTATTTGTTGAATTTATATACAAGATAATTGTTTTTAATGAAGAATTTCAAGGAGATAATGGACACCTTGACTGACAACCAAAAAGAAATTGGAGGCTAAAGTGCGGATAATGCGAGACAAGTGATACTTAGTGGAAACAAGGTTAGTATGTCAGCCTACAAAAAGGTGGACCATCTATAGGAGGAAAAGGGATACTAGCAGTGATGAGGAAGAAGTAGATAGAAAAGGGAAGAAAATAATGAAGGTGCCTTCATGACCAAGCCCAAAATTCAAAGTACACGTCAAAATCATTGAATTAAAATCTTTACGGTAGCAGTCCCCATCCGCACTACGAGGCCAAAGCCCTAGGAGGCAAAGCCCGTCCACCACGAGGGATCTCATAGATGAAATTATTGTTACTAATCAAGACATGTAGGTTGGTATGCCATCCCCTCCTAGGTCAGCTAAATTGGTTCTATCTGATTTGGATATGAAGGGTAAGAGTGTGCAGGATGCAAGAATGGAGGCTTACAAGGAGTTCTTAGATGACAATGCATTTGTAAGACTCTTACATATTCTTGCAATTGGCGCGGAGGATGAAATTTGAGACTCTATGCAAAATAAATGTAAGCGAGAGAAGAGAGAACTAAGGCGTGGGATTTAGATCGAAATTGATGAAGAAATGGAAAGTTCAAAAACATCATACGAGAAGAAGGAAGAAAACTAGTGAATCAAGGTTGGTGTTTGATTTTTATGAATGGGACATCGCAGTCTGATGGCTTTCAATGCACCATTATGAAGTCAAGAATCCTTTTCGAGTTTTGAAGATAAGCGGCATTACAAAACTCGCCAGGTGAAGAATATGAGACCTTGGCAATTTGGGCATTGGCTCCACAATGAAGAAAGCCAGACATTGCTGATATTAATCCAAATTTCAAAGGAGGATTAATAATAAAGAGGGCTTCAGAGACTACAACAATCGAAGCCACTAGTTTAACTGTGTATGTGGCCAAGTTGGCCCAAAAGACTGCTGAAAGGGAGGAGGCCGAAAGAAAGAGCCTAATGGAGAAGTATAACATTTTAATTGAAGAATATAGTAAAATGCAACAGAGGAATGTTGAGCTGCAAACTGAAGTAGAAAGGTTCAAGTATAGACATGTACTGGGGAAACATCTAATGCTCCAGGAACCAGCACATCACCTCCCACAATAGGGTCAATGCCTCCTGCTTCTCCAAATGTTTCTACACTAGGGTCTCCCATTCAAAATCCTGCTCTTACCCCTCCTCTAGAACAAGTTGATGAAGAAACAGAGTGCTCTGTTGATCCAACAAAGAGGCAGCTCATGTAGAAAATTGATCAATTACAGACATCACTAAGGGTAAAAGAGGAGGGTTTTCTTTCAAAAGAAAAATAAATTGTTACTCTTGTTTTGGAGCATTTAAATGAAAAGGTGGATAATAAACTGCCCTTTATACATTCTTTGTATTCTTTGCTATTTGAAGCAATAAATAATATTGATAGGGATCAGGGGATAGTGATTCCAATTATTCAAAATTGGATCCCTAGGGAAAATGATCTAGAAGTTATGAATAAAGCCTCAAGGTTTGATGTAAATAACATGCCCCAATCATTGAAGCCTACTTATATATTAGTTAAATCATTGCAAGGTTTTCAGACCTTACCAGATGATCTAAGTAGGAAGATTAGGGAATTGGTAAAAAACTTCAATGATTGGGGTAACACACTGTTACCTGATATAACTGATGAGCAGGGGGAAATCAGAACACTCCAACAATGGCAGGATCAAGCAAGTAAAGTCATCAATAATCAAATTAAAATAATTTGTGATGATTCAAATTATGATTTGTTGGTAAATTGTATAAGATAAAGATTATTGGTACCGGCTCATTTTTGGAATCTTTTGAAAGAGATGCTAATCAGGTAGCGATAAAGTATATGCCTTATAGTACAAAGGTAAAAGAGGTGATTAATTTTGACTGGCCAACTGACGAAGAATACTAGAGGTGGGTGGATAAGTATTTGAATGATGATGAGTAAAAAGAGTGGGCTATCGACAAGTGGCAAATCAGATGCTGCGGTTATAGCGTTTCCAATTTTGTATGGATGAATTTCTTGGCGTGGGTTTTGTGTGGTTTTTTGTTATTGCATCGGCCTTCCTCCACCCAGGCATGATGAATGAGAATATGCTCCATATGATTATTGCTGTTATGCTTGATTTTTTGAACATGTAGTATTTTCAAGGTGGTGGTTGTTGTAACAAGATTTTGGAATATCACTAGGTGCTCCAATTGGTAATTGTGAGTGTACTTTATGGCGGTGCTTGTTTGCTCCTTCATTTTTTTATAAGAATGATTTCAAGGCTAGAGGTACTGAGTAGCAATTTAGACAAATTTTGTCGAGTCTAGGTGAAGTTGTAGAGCAATTTGTAAAGTTTGATTTTCTTTAGGAAGAATCTAACTTATTTTTTGAGTCAGTCTGTAACATGTTTTGAGTTGAGGGAGGTTTAATGTTGTATAACAATACTATCATTTTGAGTTGAAATGAAAATTTGAATACATCTCTCTCCATTGTACTTGTAGAACTTTTCTTAAAATAACTAAGGGTTTATTTTATCCATCTCACTATTGTGGTGTGTATGATTCTATTTTAGCTTTAATTCGAGGAATTAATCAAAATGCTTGAATGGGATTATAGGTAGATATGTGTTGTATAAGGATTTGATAAGTAGTCCTGGGTTAGAATGCACACTGATGAAATTGTAATGCAATATTGTCGGGGATCTTATATGTGATGTATTAAATCTATTATAAACCTCTAGATGCTTATGAATTTGACTCCTGTAATGGATATATGGCAGCGATCTAAGTTGTAATTATTAGTTCAATATTTGTTTGTCTTTTCCTAGAGCTTGCTAGAATTTCAAATCGTGACTATCTTATACAATGGTTGTGTTTAGTTATCTCACACACTCGGATAGTTGATATTGTCTATGAACATCAATTCTAGTTGATATTATCTTATCGTGTTGAAATTTATTAGTGAGATCATCTACTATTATTAATATTGTTTATAATAATGGTGTAGGAGTTGTAAACACATTAAGGGTTCACCCTCGGAGTCTTGTAAGAGCCAGTACGAGGCTTTAGAAGTCCTGGATTAGTTAGTCAGAAGATCATGAAATTTTGCCTCCGTTGAATTGGCAATTCCATAGGTATATTAGAAGACGACCTAGTTTGCATTGTAAAAGAGCCATACGTCAACCAGCGAACAACTTCACCTCTACAACTGACTTTTAATTTTTATGATTACATGAAACGCCAAAACACATAATTTCAAAGGTTGTTAGCATTACTATTGAAATGTTTTAATTTTGACCTTTCAAACATTAAAAAGTACATCATTCAATTAATTATGTAATAGCATAAAAATTAAATACATCATGAATTAATTATGTAACCACATAAGTCAAATATAATTCTATCAAGAAATTAATATCAAATAGATAATATAATCTCATAACTTATACATTTCAATGTCATTGATCTTCTTCTTCATCCAACTCTTTGTTTGTATCATCCGATCCAGATTCGACATTGTAAGGATTGGTCATATCATCATCATCATCGATATCAGTTTTGATAATGTCATCATCCACACGAGTGTCATCTTCATAAAAATTAACTCCTACATCATCATCATCTAGTTCCTCCTCTTCGACATCTTTGTCAGGGACATCATCAACTAATCGTTGATCCTGATCATCATCTACATCATTTTCTAGTTCTTCGGTATCTTCTTCTTCCACCACATTATACTTTACCAACCTTCATCTTGGATCATGTCTAACAACAAATGACCAACCCAGTTTACCTGGAACCTTTGAGTAAAATACCTGCTCACATTGGCTTGGAAGAACATAGGGCTCATTTCCAGCTCGCTTGATCAACCTTGTATTAACCATGGTAAATCCATTATCATGTTCAATAACAATTCTCTCAGGATAATTTTTCATTCAATTGTAGCTTGTACCATAAGGATGACAAACAAAATTAATTTGAAGGACTTAAAGTCACACTCAAGTATATCATCCAAAATCCCATAGTATCAATTTTTTGAGACTTCTGGATGTATGTTGCTTCTAGATGAAACATTAGTCACGAAGAGCTGTAAGTGTCACCAAAATCACAAGTTTTTCATGTCATCCAACATTTTGATTTGAAATTTACAACCATTGCACCACATAGCCTTGTGGTGTTTCACCTAATATGTCAAACATGCCATAAAAATTATTGCAATATCGTCGGAGTTAATAAACATATTTATTCTTGGCGGTCGCATGCAAAGAAAACAATCTTAAAGATATACTTATACATCAATATACTTGAAAATAATTAAATAATATGGGTGATTAATATATTTATACGTACCTGTTTATCTCTTAAACCATATGCTAAATCAATTTCCCTTTGTGTAACATTGAAATCTCCATTACGATGAGCTTCTTTAAGCAATGAAGCCACACCTTCCCATGTTAATGCGTGACCAGATTGTTGACATCGTTGAATCCATACCGTCATCCAATCAAGATTGTTGGCGATGTACAAATGTAGTGCATCCTACTCTCAACCAACTATACTAAAATAAATTGAAATTCACAAACGACGTATAATTAGTTAAATACCACAGTATATGACCTTAATTTATAATTGATGTATATTGAAGATTAAAAATTAAATAAGTAAAATATACATAAAAACCATATGTAAAATGCATTCCAATTAATCTCTATGACCATCTTATAATTACCTCTCACTTTCCTCAATTTACCTTTCCCCAATAGGTACTCCCCTTCGAATTTGTTATTGGAGTTGGGATCCCAAATATGATCTAAATGGATCTTTGCTGCAAACTTAGGAAGATATTCACTAATGTACACCATGGTCTAGTATACCATATATCCCTCCACCATAGAACCCTCAGGATGTGCTCTTTGTCCAACCAAAGCCTTCAAAAATTTCAAGTGCCTCTCAACCATCCATATTGACCTTGTGTGTATAGGTCCACACAATTCAATCTCCTCAACTTGGTGTATGAGGTAGTGTTCTTCTGCAGTGAAATTTTTTGAAGGTAGACACTTTTGCATTTCACACATTAGACGAGGAATTTTTCTCTTTAATGAATTTATATCTTCTTTATGGATTTCCTTTTAGATGATAGCCATCTACAAGTGATTCAAGGTGCAAATATATTAACGATATTTAGAAAGCAAAAATATCTGATATATTACACATAACAAGTAAAACAAATAGAAATTATAAGATGTATACAACGAATTGAACAAATCTAGCTACTTTTCATGTATTTTCCAAGATCATATATAACTTGCTTGACATTGTTATCCAAAGTTGTCGAGAGATAGAAGTGGAACTATCATAGCAATTATAAAATGATCTTTTCATTATTTTTCCAAAGTAGTAACACAATACCTTGAAAGTACATGCATTATACAAGTGTACTCCAATATGCGAATAATTACCTTGTAATGAAGGTAGCACTGATAATGCGTTTTGGAGTCACGGGGCCAGTTGCGCTTTCTTTGTTATTATATTGTTTATGTTAGCAACAAATCCTATGGGAAATCAATTTTTTGTATTACTTCTTTTATAGCATTGCTTTGCTGCTCTATTAATAACCAAGGAAGGGCACTTATATTAATTTGGTCTCCATCACTATTTAATTGAATGACATTTTTCATTGCATGATTGGCTTCCTGAATGTCACTACAAATTTTAACAATTTTTTCTTTTTCATGCCTTCTATCCAATATTTTCTATAATGTTTCTATTATATTCTCTTCGATATGCATTGTATCAAACAAATGCACAATTTATGCTAACTCATGAGACAGCACTTAGAATTGTTTGGGATAACTTTTCCGGTCCTTGTGGAGCCCAGACCATTAATGCCTTGACGACCTTCATGAAGCATATAAGTTAAACAAATTAACAACAACAACCATTGTCAATTACAACATGAGTAAAACAGCACAATATAAAATATAAATTCAAAACATATAATATATGATAGATAAACAATTTGATCCGATAATAATATGTAACCTTGGCCGATTAATTCTATTATATTCAACTTCCGCTATGCGGGGAGTGACATTCTTAAGTGGACGTCTTAGTCTCCTCTTTCCCATTGAAAAGATGTTTTTTAGTAGTTCAATACTTATGATTTCTATGGAAGAAGTGCCTATACTCATCAAACACCTGCTTTCCTAAACTTGTTCAACAACGAGATTTCATCTTTGGACCACAAATTGGACATGCAAATTTCCCGTTTGTTTGAGGGCACGCAAGATGATATATAATTGGATTAAATAATGTCAATTTTATAATTATATATAATGAATAGATTATTTTAAAACATTCATGATATCTACTTCATAAAATTAAATATTATTAAAAGTCTGATCAAACATTATAAGCATACCACACAAAAATGTGTTAGCCACAGGGCATCATGAATTGTCCATACTAGCATTGCATGGAATTGAAATTGTCTTTGTCCTATTGGTTTAGAGGCGTCATACATAGTGATTCCATTCCATAACTTTAGTAACTCGTCGATAAGAGGCTCGATATAAACATTCATATCTTTAACTTGGTACTTACCTAGTTGAATGAACATAAACATTACATAATTATTATAACCATTTTACTGCAATATATATAAAAATTAATGTACATGACTATTGAATGAAAAAAATATGTCATTATGCAACAAATAAGATAAATGAGATGCTACTACGTTAAAGAAAATTGATGTAAACAAATGCACGGAGCAGTCATTGACAACATTATGTGCTCCTCTTTATTGACATCTATGGAGGAATTTTATTGTTGATAACAAAAACAGGCACACTGAGTAAATAGATCTCAACTCTCCAAATGGATTGACACCGTCCGCTCCCAATGAAAGCCTGAGATTACGAGGTTCTTCTTTAAAGTGTGGCCATTTTCCTCCATGTCCCTAAATGTAGAACAATCTACAGGAATTCGAAGAATGCCATCTCCACTTCTATTAAGATTGCATGGTAATCCATCCAATTGCACTAAGCTTTCACACCTAAATGTCGTTGCATGCATTAGAATAATGAGAATATAGCGAAGAACCTTGAGACACTTTTTTTTGTTAGTTGATGTTTGATATCTCTTGATGACGATACGGACGATGCTGTTGCAAATTCTTGTTGTTTATGATATATAATATGATCATTAGGACATGCATCTGTTGCTTGATACTCCATTTCGATATCTTTCATAATGACACATAAATCTCAGTATGAGTGAGGTAAAATATTTGATGGTGGTAACTAAAATTCACCAATCAATCTACAACAAAAAATAATTTTTTCATATAAAGAATATTAATGGTACATATTTCATCCTTTATTTACTAGTGATGAACTAACAACAATTAAAATAGATGAAAAAAGATGACATATATGACATACCTTAACATCCGTGAGATTTCTATGTTTGATAAGCCATTCATAACCTTCAAGTTCAACAAAAACAATACAAAAAAGAGAAGAGTTGTTTGGGAGCCTTCATAAAGGGGCTCGTATGCCTTCTCAAGTACAGGTAAATCATGAACATCATCAAAGTCATCTCGATGATCATGATCAACTGTGCCACTAAATGTGTCATGGGTCAATGTATTTGTACCATCATCTTCAGCTGTGTTTTCTGGTGCATGATCATCTTCTTCCATAGGATCATTAACTTCATCTTCGATATTCACAGTTGCATGTTCCTCTGCTTGTAAAACCACATTCTCCGGGGCGTGATAATCCATATCATCTGCTAAATTTTACCTCCTGCTTTATAATGATAGACACAAATAAACCATGATCATGATCGAAGTGATTATATATATATATATAATTTAAAATAATATAAACTTGCTTTGGGTGATCCCTTAATAGTAGTTTACAATTTTTGATAAGCCCGAGACGGCATTCATATTTTTAACTAAATCTTCACATTCGAACCATAAAAGCGTGAGGAATTTGAAGATGAATTGCAAACTAGAGTCATCAAATTTTTGTCTGTAGATTCACAAAATATTTTTCAAAATTTTTGGAATCAAATTGCACTCCCATCTCCACGAAAATGGAATTTTTGGAAAGCAAACTTATTTTTAAAAAGTGGCATAGCGATATAGAATTTTTCCATGAAAGATAAATTCTAGTCTTTCAAATTTAGATTTGTAACTATGATATCTAGTGCTTCAAATTTTTTTCATAGTCTTTTATTGAATATTTCTTCCTTAATCAAGTTTCAAACTCAAAATAATTACAATTCAGACATAAGTGGACTGTATAACACATAATTTATTTTGTATCTATCGAAATTCAATTTTTATTTATGTTTGGATCAAGGACTTCAATATCTAGTGCACTCATATTTTTGGTGCGGTAATCTTCTATTTTTTCCCATGTGAAGAAAAAAGAAATTCATTTTCGATGAAAAACCAATGTTTAATAAAACTTGAAAAAATAAATACATAACAAAACCAAAACATATTAAAATTATATTCATTGGATAGCTTGTTCTGAGGAATGCCATAATCATTTGAAATAAATTTAAAATGAAGGTTAGGCAGTCCCCCAAAATCTAAATCAAAAAGTGATTTTTATCCCGGCGCTTTTACGGTAGGAGTGTAGAGGCGCATTTATAAGGTATGGTTTAAATTAGTAGGGTTATATCCAGAAGGGTTTGAGTCTAAAGGTGATTTTGATCAAGCCCTCTTCAATTGATCCTTAAAATGGAACTTTTAAGGCTTAAATCGATATATTTTTCACAAAACATGTGATTTTAGCTAAGAATTTCGCATTTCTCTCAGGAATTGTAAACCACTATTATGATAGCACTTATTTAAATTCAATCAATATAAAAACACATATAATGAACAACACGTAGGGAATGCTAATCATGCCCCCCTTCAATGTGACCATGTTGCCTACAATGTTTCTTAGTTGTTGCAATTAAAAGTCATCTTGTCTTTAAGCCCTTGTAATTATTGCAAGGACAATAACATTTCCCATCACCCTTTCTTTTCAATCTAGCCCACAATCTATCTAGTGTCTCTTCATTTTTTTTTTGGACTAATATTATCGACATGATTTTTTTTTACTAAGCTTGACTATTTAGATCTTCAAAAAATATCAAACTCACACTCCAATAATTTTTATTCATAGGCGAGGTAAGATAATCTAATAGTATTTTACACCAAAAATTTGGCGTACAACCACCTGCCAAGATAGTCACGAGTTAATAACCTCAAAAACGCTTTTACATTGCCAATTCCAAAACTTATTGAATTCTGATTTTACTATGATTTCCAACCATTAAGACTCCTAAAATTAGAATATTGAACTTGATCACAAAATTCCTACAACAATGGAGGTAGCAAGCTAGTAAGAGCAAGTGACCCATTCCTAAGGAGCAACAAATCAGAATCATCATTGCTAATGTCAATACATATTTATCTTTTTAGTTAAAGATGCAATGTGTCACTTCTTATGACGAGCTTATCCCTAGGGCCCTCAACATTGAGAGAGCCCTAATAAAAACAACAAAAGCATTGGTAAGAGCATGATTAGGGTACAAACCCTAGGCCTCAGTAGAAACATAAACAATAACTATAGCGGATTAGTGAGGTTGCAATACCAGAAAGATTGGGACATTGTAGGTAATAAAAAAATCTTGCAATCTAAAGATTGTAGCCAATAACAAGCACACTATGTAGCTTAGTGACATTTGTAAATGCAATCTGCTGTAAGAAGAATGACAGTCACTTGAGATGTGATAGTCAAAAAGAGGCTGAGCAATGACAAGATAATAAAGCTCAAACCTTGCATAGTAAAGTGGAGATTTTAGCAGTGAGTTTTGTTACCCCCTTTGCTGACCTTAAGGGTTTTTCAAATGCTTTTGGTAGTGTTAGACAAGACAAATGCAATAAGGGAATAACTGTCCAAATGAAGTAACAGTGGTAATCATAGGTTCAATGTTTCTTCTTAGCCATTAATATTGTATAATGGAGGTAGTGGATTGCATGTTTGAGCAGTTGTTTGAGACTCACCAAAGATGGGAAAATAGTGAATAATACTTTGTGGACTATGAAGTAGTGTCAATAAGGTTGAAGGATCTTAAGAACTACAATACCATGAAACTGTGGAATACACAGTAGTAAGTACTTAAGAAATGATCTATAGGGCATAGTTTGATTTTATAGAAAGGATGCTTAGGAAAGGGAATCTTCAAGTGATAGTGAGTGAGTTGAGGTGCAATACCGGTCTTAAAGGAAGTCGACCAAAGTAGTAAATGTGAAAATTGAATCATACACAACAAACAATTCACAATGTTATCATGGGCAAAGGAAAATGACCTGGGCCTACCGGCTTCATTTTACCACTTTAGATCCTAATAATTGTGACATTTAATTATGTCCTTGGTTACATTTCTACTATTGATTAAATAATTTATAATTATTTAATTAATTCGTATACATGTATTCTTCATGATTATTAAAATAAATAAATTTTATTTATTAAATACGTCATTAATTGTCTAAGTCTTCCCTTAATTAAATAAATTTTATTTATTTATTTATTTAATATGTCACTAATTGTCACAATTAAATAAATTTATTAATTTATTTAATTATTGGTCTTATCTTCTAAATTAAATAATTATATTTAATTATTTAATTGCCAAATTAATATTCCTCTCATTTTAAATAAATTAAATTATTTAAATGTCACATTATTAACTGATAGTCCATTTTGGTAAATAATCTGAAAAAGATTATTTATTATCTCATAAAATCCATATTTTGAATTAATTTAATTCAAAGTGGCAACCAATCTTCTAAAAATCAAGTAATCGGGTAGATTCTTGATTTTTCAAATCTGATCTTTAGTTCAAATCTTATCTTCTTGATTTTTTGAATCTCACAAATCAAGCAGTCTTTATCTTCTTGATTTTCGAAAATCTTTATTTTCTAATTAATTTCCTCATTTATTCTCCACCGTCGATCCAATTATTTGAGATATTATCTTGACCGTTCGATTAATGAATTTTCCCTAACCCTAATTAGGGATTCTCAGATTTAATCTGGACCTCTCTTTCTAGGTCTTTCTTAGAATCTGATCTCACCCGTCCATTCAAAATGACATTTTCTATAAAATGTCATTTTCCTCTCACTTTTTGATTACGCACATAGATTACAATATTTTGTCATATTAATACTTAGATTAATTTAGCATTTTAGAGTTATTTTTTCATAGACATAGGCATTAGGCATTTGTGCAAATCCTTCAAAGCTTGGTGTAGGACATAGACATCTATTTGCAGATTGCTCACACGACGAATCTGAGGGCAACATGTCAACCAACAAGCAAGAAGGTACTATCAAGGTGAATAATGGAAACTCATGCGAATCAAAGGTATAATTGTTTTAGTTTTCATTGTTCTTGATAGGATCTTTGGATTACATGCTTTATGTGTTAGTTTATCTCACACACTAATCCTCAAAATAAATCCATTGATACATTATCTTCCATAATGCCTTGAGTTTGAAGACAAAAATCTCATTGTATCTTCATGATGAAAGTGGTGACCTTAATGGTCAATCACTGGCAACCATGATTTTAAAACATGCTATTGTGCTTATGGAGGCAACATTTTAAGCAATGCAGTGAGTGGTGGTTTGGAACAATGGCAGGTATGAAGGACTTGCTTATATGCATACTATGTAGTTTAGCTGAAGACAACATTCTGAGAAGAGATTGAAGGTGGATTATGGAACTCAAGGTTACCATGAAAAGGATTAAAAGAAAGCTGAGATCTATTATTTAAAAGCCATGGTCATGTGAAGATATTAAAGATGTCACATGCAAAAGAAACCTGGTAAGCTAGAGTAATGAATATAGTGCCAAAGAGGATGGTGTGCTAGGGCAGATTTAGGAGATCTCCACATTATCTAATTATAGGGAAATACATCATTTATTTATTTTTTTAATTAAAAGAAATCATTCTAAACCCTATATAGGATACATTGATACTTCAAAAGCCTCTGAAGGAATTTGAGATTATGCAAATGTATGTCAAGTAACATTCATAAGGTTTAGAAAATCTTGATCACTCTCTAGAATAGCCCATTAAACATGGGTTGTGCTTGAATGCACTACATAATTGATATAACACAACCACTCTGCATATCGACCAGAGTTATAGGCTCTTTATTGCAGCAAGAGGTAATCACTCTTTGATCATGCTATAATTACATCCTAACCTATTAAACTTGAGACAACCTGAATGCACCCAATGATGATTGACACCTATATTATACAACCTGAATTAACTACATTAAATGAGTGCCTCCATTTCTATCACAACATAGCCACATTAAACTTGGGTCACACATGAATGCATCCTATATTTATTATAGCACAACTGTGCCACATGACCAATAGAGTTATGGATCACATAATTACAGTCACAAGAATCTGTTCCTTAGTTGTGATGTTATGGTGATTCCACACAACAAAATTTGGACATGAAATTCTCAAAACCCTTAACCTCTAAAAATGAAATCTGATGAGATGTTGCTTTAAAATATGATTTTCAAACCTGGAACTACAAATCTGACTTCACAACTAAATTCTGCAAAAAGACAATGACTACCTCAACTTGGTGATATTTTCTTGAATTTTTTCTAATTTTTTCCCAAAAGAAAATCATCCTTAGTTCTCCACAAACTGTCTCAAGTAGAGCAAAACACTGCCACAATAAATCAGGCGCAAACTCACTTTTCTTTATGTCGGCCATAATTTGATTTTTTTTTAATTTTTCATGTTTGTTGAAAATTTGACGAAAATGATAGTTGACATTTCAACAAACCCCAGGTTCGTCAAAATTTTGACGAACGTTGGGGATAAAATTTCAAAAAATTGGAAATTACACATCAAATTTTACAAGCACCTGATGAACATCGAATTTTACATATTTCGTCGGACAGTTTCGTCGTATTTTGCAATCAAATGTATTAGTGTAGGGAATCTACTAAAATTTACTCACAAAGCATTTCCAAACCAATCCGTCGACATCCACTAGTCCTAATCAAGGAAAATCTTAAAATAATCGTACTAATAACATCTAATAGGAAAAATCCCCTCATAACTATGATAATGTGGGATACATCACCCATAATGCTTTGCAATTTGTAGCTATCAAAATCAAAGCTAAGAATCCCAATTGTGCTATCACCACTAGATGTGGAACATTTAATGTTCTAGGACAATCCACTTCATCCTCCCAAAGCTCCCAATATAACCTATTAGAGCACCTTGGGAAGAATTCAACAAAAATATCCATCCTAGAGATTCTTAAATTATCCCCAATCCATAGAGATATATTAGGTCAAGCCTTGCAATAATCATGCGTTCCTAATGCCATTGATCCTAAGCAATTCTAGACACTTGTATGTCACCTATTTTCTACCTATCAAGTTGTTTTTAGCCAAAAAAATATGCCTCCCATCAACCCATCCCATAATAAAGCCTTACACATTGAAATCCTTATAGCCAAACATAAGGTAAAGCTAAGTACTACTTGATAATCAATCTATCTTGAACCTATGCACATTTAAGTTTATTCAATAGTTAGGAAATTTTGTTGCATATTTAGAACCTCAAGTAATTACCATCAAAGAATATGATAATGCACAACGAGGTTTTGAGGGAACTCTATGTCTTCCTATATAAGTAGGTTTAGCCTCACAATATACTATGTGTCATGTTATTGATCTTGACCTTCCATATAACCTCAGTTTCACATGGATTCATGCTACATTTTGTCCCATCCACTTACCACCAATGTGTCAAATTCCCACACAATGACATCAAAGTTACCATTTACGTTGATCCACATATTTTTGAATATTGTTGCTCTTTGGAGGCTTACAATCAATAGTATTGTCATTGTCCAAGCACTAATGTTGTGTCTTCCAATGCAGTTAAGACTTCATCTTATAACAACCCAAATACTTTATCCTCCTCATCCAATCCATCCACCATTCTTGATCCCATAAATCCTAAGGTCAAGATCATTAATAAAGGTTGCAAAGAGTATGATTTGCACAATGGCTTTCAAATTGGTACAATGCCTCTTTCTCCTTATTCATATGGTGGTCCCTCTCAACAAACATATCATAGAGAACTTAACACTAATGAATATGGACATATTATCTTTTGGTCACCAAACACATTAGAAGATGAAAAAAATGAAGAAGATCTTAATACTTGGTTGTACAAGGATGAATCAAATGCAAATGACACTTTTTGAATACCTATGAGAAAAATTATCTATTCCCCTCCATATAAGAGGAAGGGATCATGCCTCCATAAGCAAGGTATTGTACAACCTAGCTATCCTCCAACTAACTTCTATAAGAGAGGACTTGGGTATATACCTCTATAGACACAACTTGCAAAATTGTTAAATAGCTTTGAAGATGATGAGATAACCACTGATGTTGTGGATAATATCACACACTTTTTTTATCATAATTAATATCATTCGATGATTTTAATATATCCCTACTCCTCGAATCCTTCCATGTCGATATTTCTCGAGATAAAGGTTGTAGAGCAAGGAATCGCCACATAGTCTTCCACAACCACAACGAAAGGACTTAAATCCCTTGGAGTTGTATGAAACCCCCTTAGGGGATTCAAATGGGGGATCACCATCCATAACACACCATAAATGCTAGTGTAATTCTTGTTGAACATTCAAAATACTGAGAGGGGGGGTGAATCAGTATTCTATTAAACCATTCAAACATTAGCCATCCAATTACCAAAGAATATTCAAATACAATAAGGAAAGAAAGCATGAAAACATCCACAACATCAGATAACACATGAACACCAAGATTTTTACATGGAAAACCCAAAATGGAAAAAACCACGGTGAGGGTTAGCTCACAATATATTATAACTAGTTATAGTATATTACAAAAATGCTCATTGCAGGTGGACTCACTGTCCAAGTGTATTCACTGCTCATAGAGAAAATAAAGAGAGAAAGAAGGTTTGTGGCTACATAACCAAGATTTGAACTGATACAAAATGTATCTACCATATGCAGGATTCAATTCCTTTGAAGCTCAAAACATTGAATTGATACACTTCATCTAACTCAGATCACAAATCTCTACTCCGCTTTACACTCACACACCTCTTCTCAAATTTCACAAGCTTATTCACTCAACTCTACAAATTTTCACATCACTTCTTGTATTCAAATCATGTACACATTCAATCGATATCCAAAATCTCAAAACAACCTTGTATATATATCAAACTTCATCACAAACATCAATTAGGTTGGCCTAATTAGATGTAGCCCTAAAACATACAAAATATGCCTTATTGACACCTAATTCAAATAAAAATGCCTTCACACCCAAACCAACACATGCAAGGCATAATATAGGTCAGAATGGACCTATAACAGCTCCCTCTTACATCCACAACATATATTTAATCTCTATAACTGTTTACATATATTAGGTCGGCCAAGCATAGGACCTAAAAACAAAATAATCCAATTGTTCATCACCATAGGACACATGAACCTCAAAATGTCATGCCATCTAGAAAACATAATTCTTTGACACCTGTTAACATTTTCAAAAATCTACAAGGACTAACCCAAATCCTACAAAAAAAAAAAACTATCATAAATATTACACAAAAAACTATCTCAACCTTGTATGCCAATCTTCTGTTACTTGCAACTTACAAACCATCTATCCAAACCAGATGAAATTCTAAATGAAGATACTATTGACATCCATAAACAACATATTAGAATTGTAGATGTAAATATCTAAGTGTGAACAAGTGTAGACAAAAATACTAGAGGGCTTTGCGCATTGAATCTTCTAGTGTAGACACTTAACAAAAATACTTAACTATTTCTATTTGTGGATCAAACCCTCTTGCAAAATGTCTCTTCTACAATCATCCTTTAAACAATGTTGACATCAATGAAAAATCATTAATGACAACCTTCTTCATTCTTTCAACAATCAATGACAACTCATTAATGACAACCTTCTTCATTCTTTCAACAATCTCCTCCTTTGTCATTGATGGCAACATGTGCCAAAACAAAACTTCTCTCCAAGTATCTCCCCCCCTTTGAAATCAAGGGCAAAGGGTGTATTGGTACCAACACTTTGTATGCTCCCCTTCAAACATATATACAAATTGAAATAACTAAATGAATGTACTAGCTCCCCTTTAGGAAGTTAGCCAAAAACTCTTAAACCATCCACATGAAATTACAAAAGAATCTATAAACTTGAAAAACTAAAAAATGCATGAGTAGAAATGGTCAACTTGAAGATGTTGACCCCTAAAGCTTCAGTAGAATGACTTTCCAAGCAGATTTACCTTCTTCCCAACTTTTCTTTACTGCTGCAAGCATCTTATGTTGAGACTCAAGCTCCACCAATGTTTGCTCTCCTTCTTCTGAAGTACTGGGAGTAAGATTTAACTTTGAAATTTTATTAGTATTGGCAAGGGCACTTGAGATAGATATATGCTTTTTATTTACCAAGTCCCTTAACTTCCTTACTTGCTTGATTATATCTTCCTTCTGCTTTTGTAGGGTAAAAAATGTGTCATGCAAATCTACTATGGAAGACTAGGTCTGATCATTTTTTTCCTATGTCGGATCATAGGAACTTGATGTATTTCTTATCTATGACTCAATTGAGTCCATTTTATTCTTTATAATTTATGTGGCATCTGACCACTTCATGCAATACAAAAACAAGGTTTTTGCCTCTTCTTCACATGCCTGCACCTCCTTCAAACACTCTTCAACTCTATTGTGTGCAAATGCACACTTCTCTATAATATCTAACAACTTATTTTCTGCAAGTCTCATCTCAACCTCTGTTTCAACTTTTTCCTTTAAACTGGAGGCATATTCCTTGAAGGAGTCAATCAATA
>VDFB02100425.1:0-12417 GCA_007258455.2 Sequoia sempervirens | reverse complement strand
TCTACATTTTATATATATTATAGTTCCCATTTATATAAAATACATAGTAATATTATTATATTATATAAATAATATATTATAATAATGATTTATATATTATAAATAATGCTATTTATATATAAAATTTATAATATATAATAATTTATATTTTATAATATATAATTTACATAAAACAATAATATTATATTATATATAAAAATTAAAAATTAAAAATATATCAACATATATACAAATACAAATATAAAGATAAGCTACATCAAAGCATCACTAAAGCATCACTTGCTTTCTTAAAAAACTTTCCAATATCTGCACTACGGCCGTTCGAGAAATTCTTCTTCAAGAAAACAAAAGCAAACCTATGCCAAATCTACAGCTGTGTTTTAAAGGTAAATTTTCCAAAAAAGAAATTAATAAATAGACAAACTTTCATATAAATTTAACTTGACAAGTTCTCTTACCGATATCTTCATAAATGAGCATAAAAAGTGCCATATAAAAACTCCTACATAAATCTCATCTGACAAGTTCTCTCACGTTTTTGTATTCAGAATCTCCATCCTTGATTTTTGAATGTTTTTGAAACAGAGGTAAACTGAAAATGATGTATATTTGTTTCAAAAACATGATGTATATTTATTTCAAAAACATACAATGTTTTTGTATGCTCTTTCATGCATTCAGAAAACTGAAAAGAAAAAAGCACTCTTTTTTATTTTTATAGAGACTGCCAAAGTTTAGCGTATATGTCTAGAGAGAGAAAGAAGACAAAACAAAAACCAAATTAATTACATATTATTTTATCGTGATATGGGCATCCATCCATAAAATAGTTGGGAATGGATTTTTATCTGACATTGTAGTTGTAGTTGATTTTTCAAACATGCGTGACAAAGTGATGAATTGTTAGACAAGAATTCATCGAAGAGATGTTATCTCATGGCATGCAAATATAGCAAGATTTTCAAGAAAATATGATTGGGAAGTACAAACATATTTCCCTCTTGGTAAGAATAATTTAGCTTTGGCACTTGCCCTGTATTATGTTCCTCAGTAAACGAGATTGTAATAGATTTGGGGGTTTGGTGGAGATTAAATTGGCCAATGATGAAGATCAAGCGGTCAAGATGATAGATAGTTCTCTCATCCCACATTTTATTGCCATCTCTATAATGTTAACTCTTTCACATAGTGTTTTTGTCTTACCCTTATCTCTTCAGTCTTTTGTTTACTATTTTTATGCATGGATGAATGCAGTGCATTAACTTTTTTACCAGATAGCTTGGGCAATCTATTGACTTTGCAAATGTTTTCTAACCTGGTTGCATTACCTAAAAGATTTGGCACTCTATCTGCTTTGAAGCATTTGGTTTTGATTTGTTGTCCAACTTAGAGAGGCTTCCAGAGTCATTAGGAAGAGTACAATAGTTGGTGTAAGATGCAGAGCCAGTAGTAGTAAGGAGCAGAAGAAGAAGAAGAAACTAGTAGAACCGGTCAAGAAGAAGATAAAAACTGTGTAACAAGTGAATCTAGAGCTGAAGCATCAATGCAATTCATATAGAATGAAGCAAAATTGTTCATGGAGTGGAGGTTTCAGCTTGTTTCAACTTGGGCATAGACCTGGGCCTTGCTAGAACAGGGATAGTTATTAGCAATGGTTATGGACCTCGCCCCATTTCTGTAATGACTCTACAAGTAGTAGACCCTTCATTTTTCTCATACAAAAATTGATAAGTTATATTTTCATTTAGTATGGCCTATAATTTTTAAAAAAATTAAATAGCCTCTTTTCACCTTTTAGTGTCTCTTCAGTGTACCCATATTTTGCAAGCTCTGTCTCCAAAATTCTGGCCTAGTGAACATCTACAAGTAGTAAAATATTTCTAGTAATTTCTGGCCTATTGAACATCTGCAAGTAGTATAATCTTTCTAGTAATTCAAGCAACTGCCTTATAGTTTTTGAAGCTTGTTTGTGCATTCCCATTGTCTAGGCCTAAATGTAATCCAACCTTAACTGTACATTCCCATTGTAGTCAAGATGGTGGGTGAATTTTACAATTTTTCAAGTAGTCACCCCCACCCAACTAAAAGAGCATATACAATATTTATACCAAATGATTTGTTCCCGATATTCACCGAATATGCAACCTAAACAAAAAATCAATTATAATAAAATGCAGAGCAATTGAAAATGACGTATAATGCAAAGAACAAAACAACATAACAGTTAAAAGGTGCAAACCTAAAATAGGAATTTCTGGAGAGAATGAGACTGTGCAAATTAATAGTATGCCCCATGCATTCAATAACTATATCAGTAAATGCCCCAACAAATCATTTATACCAAATGATTTGTTCCTCTGTAATGAACTTCGGGATCACGTTGAAGAGCATCTTTAATGCTTTCAAATATGGCTATAATTGGACTCCGTGTGTCTGAAAAGTTAGTTCGTTTGATGCCCTGAAAAGCTTCTAGTGGAGGTTTTGCCAGATCAGGTTAAGGCCTAGGTAACTACTTGTTGACAGTGCTGATTCTTTTTGGTGTTGCACAAGTCCAATTATGATAGCATTAACTAATGGTACTGCAGATGCTTTTACACCTAAGTTTGGTGAAGCTGCAAGCATTTGTTCATGGATACCTACTTCAAATTCAAGCCTAGACTTTGAAATGCTTAATGGGAAAATATGGGAGGAGGAACAACACAACTACTACTAATAATAATACAAATCCACTCTACTCTAAAAATCACTTGAGAATTGCTTCTTAATCTTTTAATCTTTTATTCGGCTATAAGAACATCAACAGGCTAATTATCCTTTGAAGGCATAACCGGTATACCAGGATCATCAGCAAAGGACTGATAAAACCTTTATGCTGGACATTTTGCCAGGAAATAATGTAAATCTCACTTTGACAGCACAACTAATGGATATCATCAAAACAGGGTAAATCTCTATTAATGAAAAGCATCATCAAAATAGGGTAAATCTCAATTGGAAAATCTTATCTCAGGCATTTCCAATAAATTGGGAAGAAATGAAAAATCCCTAGACTAGTTTTGCTGATGTTCTACCATTTTATTTTGTTCAAGCCACAGAGTGAACTAGCCTTTAAATTACAAACATCTCCATTCGACAAAAAAAATATACTAATCTGCATTCAAAAGTTGAAGACATACCTTGAGGCTTGAATATATTGAAGAACAAACATCAAGTCATCAGGAAACGAATCAGTCATTTCACTTCTACTCTTCACTTCTGCTGTTAAACATTATTTACCCAACGTGTAATCACCTTACCAACGTGGAATCTATCTTGACAATAGGACGACGCCTAAGAGAAAAGTGCAGCCAGGGAAATTCCAGCCATTGAATTGAAATTGGGCAGCTGTGCCCTAAACAAGGTCGTGAAACCTCTTCACCCTAAACTCTGCCAAAAGCTCAAATCACGAATCAATAAAAAATTTACTGCGAATGGATATTTCCAAGATGTAGAAAAAGAAAATTACGAATGGCAGAGTATTTGTTTGGGTCCAGGGATGATATATTTGAAGAAAATTATACAACGGTATTCATTCCTAAATATAAATAAATGCCCGTTGCTCTCTTTTTTTTTTCCGCAAATTTCAAATATCCGTTGCTTTCTTTCCAGTTTTTTCAAATTTCAAATGTATGTTGCTTCTTTTTTTTTTTCAAGTTCCAAATGTCAGTTGAGGTTCATTGTTCACTACAATTTAAATATGTAATAGAACTTAATAACCTAAGTTAATATAAATTAAAGAATATATTTTGTATATTTTAATTTACAATTTAATTTATAATTGACAATTTATCATCATTCATAATCTAATTTATAAATCTATAATTTATTATCATTTATAATTTATAATAATTTATAATTGTGTATTCTAATTAAACTAAGATATGTTTTCTAGTAGTAAGGTAGTGAGTATGATGACATATATAAAAATTAAAACATAACCAACAAATATTTAAATAAAATAAAATAAAATAACACTTGAATAGCCTCCTTGAAGTCATTCTAAGGAACCTTATTTAGATTATTAATCTAAACTCTTATAATCAACATCATAAAATTACATATATATACTATATAATATGATATTTATGAATTCAAAAATACAATAAATTATATATTTAAGAATATTATAATTAGTATAATATTAATTTATTACTCTAATGGCTCGCTTCCAATGATTTTGCTTCGCACCCTCATGCATACCAAATAGGACTCTATCTACTACTCAAAATATTGATGAGGCTGCTTCGACATCTGTGAAAATTATACCTAATGTCCTAGTGGTTGTTGATGCAAATTCCTTGCCTTGTGATCGTGCATTAATTGGTTGCTTTGTTCGAACCAACCTATCAAGCCAAACAACTCTAGATTAGGTAGTTGATAAATGGTATATCTTGCTAATAATTCATTTTATCCCAAAAGGTTTTCACATTGCAACCTTTGAAGATAAAGTCATGAGAGATCATATATTAAACACAAATGGACATATGCTTGGCAAGGCACATTTATTTATTCAAAATTAGTCTCTAAATTTTAATCCACTTAAATGTAACCTAGCAAATTATTTGATTGGGATTGACTTCTATAACCTTTCTATGGAGCTTTCGTTGATGGATGTACTTTACATTATTGGTAATAACTTGGGGAACTTGTGGTAATTGATGAGGAATAATTCATGGAGAATTCAAGATTGTATTCTTGATTATGTATGGTCACAATACACAAACTTTTGAAGACATTTTAACCTTATGTGTGTTTAATGGAGAATGGGCGTGATCAATCAAGGTTGAAGAGAAGAAATTATTTTGTCTAAAATGTGGTAACAACTCACATTTCATAAAAGATTGCCTCAAGGATCAACCCTAAAAATAAAAAATAAATATGGGTTTAAAAGACCGACTTGGTTCTTGACCTAGTCCAATTACCCACTATGGTTGAATTAGACCCTACAAAAGCTAGGAAGGTATATAATTGTGTTGGATTTGTTCCTTTTAATGAGACACTTTTTATTGTAGATCCTTTGGAGGAAGAAGGAAAAATGAGTGTAGAACTAGATTTTGAATTAAATGATGAGTTAAGAATCATGAATGTAAGATGCATTAGCTAATTTGTGGCTAATATTTTGAAGGCCACTATGGCTTCTAGGAGGAAGAGGGAGCGAAAAAAAAAATACAAGAATGCGCTTTATCGAGAGGACAACCTTGCATTAATCACTACCTACTAAGGTCTAAGGAAGAAAGCCCCTCCCTTAGAGGGAAATTAATGTTTCATCATGAATGATATGGGATTGAATGCCCCCAACAAGAGTCACATGACTAAGCATGTCATATAAACAATGTTGGTTGAAAAGCACCATATGGTAAGTGATCTTATCTTAATGAACCTCTTGTTAAGAAACCCCTAAAACTTGGATTATTCACCATGAAAAGACACTTATGCCCATGGGGACACTAGTGTCCATAGTCAAATTTCAAAAATTCAAGTTTCCTAACCCTTCTTGTTGGAAGATACTATTTTTTCATGGTCATTTTATTAAAAAATTAGTATAAGCTTGTTTATAAACCTCTTTTTCCCTCCAACCATTCATGCAATTTAAAACTTGCTATCATCATTCATTCTCCAACATGAGGTAAATTATAGGATCACCATAAGAGCAATAGGGCAACAAGGTGAAAGTTAAATATCTGAAGTTGTGGATCCCCATTGAAGCTAACAAGCCATGGATATCTTATAGTTTTTATTCTCTTCTATTTTAAACATTTGTTTTTTCCCCTTTAGAGATCCATTAGGAACACACTAAACTATATTTATAGTTTATAGTCGGGTCATAGAAAATAATTTGTTGTATGAAATTTTAGACATTAATAAATTTATCTATCCAAGGCCACATGTGGTATCATTCTTATGCTAGTTACAAATATCACTATCGAAAGCTTTCACATTTTAGTATTTATAAAATAATATTCATATTAGTAAAACAACTATCTTTTTAGGTTTATCTACATATATGATATAGTACAAGGATGTCTTATAGTCTTCCTTGAGTTGGAAATGTTAGTTTAGAAGTTGAGAGAACTAAGAATAGGATTAAGGCACTATGAAAAGTAAACTATTGTTGCTTAAATGTCACTAGTATAGTATTGATTATCTAAAATCATTTGGACAATGAATTAATATCCATTTAAGAGTTAAACATAGAAATCAAATAATTTCACTATATTTTACTCCATAATTTATCAATATCACATTAATCTTCATGACCCTATATTTCATAAAAAATCATACTCTTAGGAGATTGACGGTCTATTTAACACTCAATGTATCTAGATAAATATAATTACTTAGGAAATTGTTGAGTTCTTCTATTTATTACTGAATAAATATTCAATCGTGCCTATAAGACTGAAACTACTAGAAGTCTTGATTCAAGTTTATTATCTAGATGGTTACAATTGACTATGAAAATATAATGTTTCATAACTTGTAAGGGTTACATTTCATAAATAATTGCACCATTGACTTCACACCAATTGTTAACTTAATTCTTAACCAAACTTGAGTCATGAAGGTTGAATAGGAATTTAGAAGATATACGCTAAGTGTTTGGTAATCACATGGAGGGACATTACTTCCACATCTACAATAAATAATTAGTTGAATTCAAGAACTATCCATTTTTTGCATGAAAATTATGTGCCTTATCTATGCATCCACATTTAATGGCATGTTTGGAAGAACAATAAAATAACATGAATTCCTTTAAAATTTGAGGTGCACGATGATATTGAATTTTGAGATATGCTTGGTGAATTCAATTATGAGAGAATAATATGGCTCTTTAGAATATACAACTAGAGAAAAGTCAATAAAGACTTTAATTCTAAATAATCTACTACATGAATTGGTCAAGAAGAGGTTATCACATCACTTAGTTAAGTGAAATTCAGTTGTATTAAAAATTGCCACATTTCATAGGTGGCACACCAATACACTTGTGTTTATGAAACAAGAGTTATGAGTGATGAGCCCAAAATATGCTCATAGTTTGGATATTATAATGAACTTTTAATGCCTTTACTTTTGTTATTCGTGGTTGTTTAAAACTCTTTTGAAACCTTTTATGGGGATATCCTATAGCAAAACATTTGCATATTCCTACAGCTTATTGTGTTGACTTGACTACATTTATTACCCCATTGACTCCCTAAATGACTAGTATATTGCATACAGTTTTTGAATGATGAAATAGATTTAAATGTGTGATTAATGAACGGATATCGTGTATGTGCCATATGCCTTTTCTTTCGCATCTGTTACCTTTTGTTTCCCAGGTTGTTGAAGAATGATCGAGTCAAGCGCAGTCGATCTCGGCCTTGCAGTAAAGTCCATTTCCTGCACGACTTCGAGGAAGCTCCAAATAAGACTCTTGACTAAAACTGCTGGGAAAGATTTTAATGATGTACTATCCGAAAGAGTGATGCTAGATTCTCTCCGGATCGGGTTGAATGTATAAATTCATTATGAAGTTTGTTCCTTGATTCGGGGATATACTTTATTTCCACGCCTTTCTTTGATAGGGTTAGCTAGTTAGTTGCTCTCTTGATTTTAAATAAAGTACTCATCCTGCGCGAGTGAGAGGAGAGATGATAGTTAGAGTAAGATAGAAGCATAGTGATAGAAAGATAGCAGATATCATGTAAGAGTCAGTATGATAATGAAAAGTAGAATCTGTTTGACAAGAGATAGAGTTTGTTGTTAGTTTATATCAACAAAGCAATGTATACCATTCTGTTTTCATGAATAAAGTTCGATGAAGTTCTCGAAGTTCAAAGACTGCCAGACCGTGATGCTTGCTAAGTGGGCCTAATGGTGGCATTCCGTGAGCTAGTTAGTTAGTCGTTTTTTCTCGTTGATCTTCGCTAGCTTTCATCTTTGAAGTTTTCATACAAATTCATCTTGTATTGCTCCTGCAGCATAGGGAATCCATCCCCGTGCCTGTTCCTATAGCATAAGGCCAGTTCACAGTTTGTGTTTCAGTCATAGTTGTTATGGTTTCTGTTTTAATCAAATCATAGTTGAGTTAAAGAACTTCGCATTACCTTCTTGTAGCGTAGATAGAATTCCTTTCCAGTATTTATTTCTGTCAAGTTTTGACTGAAACTAGTTCTTAGTGCATATATTTTGCTGCGCCATTTAAAGTATATGTCCCCTGGTTTGACAAGTAAATGAACATCCATAGAGAGATGTTAGTCACTTGTCAGAATGTCCAATTCCCAGGAAAGGTTCTACCATGATTTTCATATCCTTTTATGGGCACGACCATTTTTGGCGCCGTTGCCGGGATGCATGCTAAGCTAAGGATTTGGTCGTGGTCATTTTAGTATTAGTTTAGCTTGTTAGTCAAAATTTTCAAAATCTTTCAAACCACCATTCATCGTATTGCATGCATAGAAGAAGAAGAGACGCACTGGGAAGGTTCCTCCCTGAAAACCTGTTTGTTGAACTACCATTTGACCCAGCTGACAACGAACCTGAGGAAAATCCATTCGCTCTGTTATTCCAGCAAGCAAACATGGCAAATAATCCACCTAATAATCCACCTCCTGCTTTTGAGTTTCCCATTGTTCCCCAATGAGATACTGACAATCTTAAGAATATACCTTCTTCACTACTTCCAAAATTCTATGGCCTAGTCACTGAGGACCCTGAAACTTTTCTGTTTGAGTTTGATGTCCTCTGTCGTAGTTATGACTACAACTCAGATGCTCATAAGCTGAAGTTATTTCCTTCCACCTTGAAGGAGGGAGCTCTCAGATGGTTCATGAGTCTGGGAAGAGGCGTTGTTAATAGTTGGGCAGCCATGCAGACAAAATTCCTTGAGAAGTATAAGGAATATTGTAAGAGTGCCAGCAAAGGTGATGACATATTCTGAATTCAGCAAAAGGAGGATGAAAGTCTGGAAGATTATATTTCTAGATTTTTGTTTTCACTAAAAAGGAACTCAAACCATACTCTCAACAAGGACTCTCAGAAATTACTCTTTTTAAGGGGAATCAATGATGCCTATATAGACGCCCTGGACCTGATGGGAGGAGGTGATATAACCCAACTGCCTTGGGATGATATAAAGAAAATATGTCTTAAGTACTCCCGAGCAATAGTTAAGAAAGGTCGAGGTCATCATGCTACAATGGGGAAGTCTTCTTCTGGTGGAGTTTCTCGAATGGAGATAACAAATTTGATGTCTAACTTCAAGCAGGACATCATTAATAATATGGCTACACAACTGGACACTATGCAAGCTCGGAAGAAACATGAGGAAGCTGAGGCAGTTTTGGCCGAGTTCTGTCCATATTGTAGATAGAAGAAGCGTGACTGCAGATGCAAGATGGTGGCTAATTTGGAAGCTAAGCAACTACCTACTGACTTCAAGCCAGTAAAAGGTGATGATGATCAAGTGTTCTTTGTTGCACAAAGGAGACTATGGGCCCAAAAATAAGGTATGCCTCAAGATCCTTTAACTTTTGGTAATCCTTATTCTGGCTATAATAACCAATAGCAACATGCATATGGACCACCACCACCCTTGAATCCACCTCAACCAAGTTGGCCTAATTATCAGACCCCGCAATGGCAATCTCCTCAAGGAGGTTGGCAGCAGCCACAAGGACAATGGACCCCACCTTCAGGTAATTGGTAGTAGAATCCTCAATGGAGAGGTCCTCAGCAATGGCAAAACCAGTCCCCTGGATTCCTGCAGCTTCCACAACCACAACCACAGGCCCTTATGCCACCTCCTGCAACAACTGCCACAAATACTGGACCTCCAAAATAAATGCCTATGTCTGCCCAGCCATTGCCAAATCTCAATAATAGGCAACAGCAGCAGCCACAGCAGCCTACGTATCTTGCCGAAGCCAACCAATATCAAGCTTATGCCTTAAACATTAATGACATCCATTTGAGGTCTAGAACCACTTTACCTGCTCCAAAACTGTCTCTAATTACTGAAATACCAGATTCTCCCCTTAAAGAATCTACTACATCTGCTGATCCTACTGAGCATATGCCTGTACCTGATACGGTTTCTAAGGAGCCTATTTTGCAAAGTCGAGACAAACCACCTTTTCCTCAGAGGTTGCAAAGTATTGCATTTAAATCCATGGAAGAACCCACTTTTGACATTCTGGATCAGCTCAAAGATGTACAAATTCAAATCCCCTTATTTCAGGCTATTAAAGATGTTCCTATTTTTAGAAAAGCTATTAAAGAGGCCTGCTTGAAGAAGTCTGGACGAAAGAAAATGGATCCCCAAACAATTCATGTCTTAGGGAAATTGGCTGATATAATGTTGGGAAATATAGTCATCCCAAAGTATATTGACCCTGGAAGTCCTATAGTGCAAATACATATAAATGGCCAAATTGTAAAAAATATTTTGATTGACTTAGGTGCTGCAATTAATGTCATGACAAAGCATACTATGGACTCCTTGAACATTTCAAACATTAGGTCTACACCCACAGTTCTGCAGCTTGCAGATAGCTCCACAGTTAAACATGATGGGATGGTGGAAGATGTAATTGTCACTCTTGAATCTTGGGAGTATCCAGCTGATTTCACAATATTATTAGTTAAGGCAACTTTAGGAGGGTATTCAGTTATCCTTGGTAGACCATGGTTAGCAACTGTTGATGCTTTTATAGGATTTCGTTCTAGAGATATGACCATTTCTGATTGACAGTCCACAAAAAAATTGGCTCTGTATCCGCCTGCTAGACCTCAACCAGATTTGTCCCAACCTGTTTGGCCAGATGAGGGGAAAGAAACTGAAAAAGCCAATTCTTTGACTCAATTAATGATGCTTCAAAATGATCCATTCTCACAACTTCAGAGTGAGGATGCTTTGCTTTTTCAAATTCTACAGTACAACTCTGATACGGGTAGTTCATCTTATCCAAGTGGCAGCCATCTACAATGTTTCCTGCAGCAACCAAATTATGAGAGTTCACTGCCTAAACTTCCAGAAATTTTTAATAATTTACTTCCACAAGAGGTACAAATATCACATGTAGATTCTATGAGTAATCTCACTAAGCAGATAGAATTGTCTCCAGGTCACTATTTGAATATCAATAGCAAGTTGTCACAATCTCAACAGACTATCTTATTAAAAATGCTACAAGATTAGCATAAAACTTTTGCATGGGAATATGGGGACATGCAAGGAATAGATCCTCGAGTTTGTGCTCACAGGATATATATCAAAGAAGATTGTTTACCAGTTAGACAACCTCAAAGAAGAGTAAATTCAGCACTTAGAGAAATAGTTAAAAGTGAGCTTCAAAAATTGTTTCATACTGGTTTTATTTATCCAATCTCTGACAGTCAATGGGTTTTTCCATTAGTTATTGTCCCTAAGAAAGGTGGAAAATGGAGAGTGTGTGTAAATTACAAAGAGTTGAACACTGCCACTAAAAAAGATCACTTTCCACTACCATTTATAGACCAAGTATTGGACTCACTGTCTGGCAAAAGATATTTTTCCTTTTTGGATGGTTATAGTGGGTACAATCAGATAAAAATTGCCCCTGAAGATCAAGATAAAACCACTTTTACCTGTCCAGGGGGAACATTTTCTTATTCGGTCTTGCCTTTTGGTCTATGCAATGCGCCAGCAACATTTTAGAGAGCAGTAATTAGTATCTTTGCTGATATATCTCATGACTGTATGGAGATTTATATGGATGATTTCACTACTTATGGAGTCACATTTGAAGAAGCACTGGTGAATTTAGAAAAGGTATTGAAAAGGTGCAAAGAGAAAAATTTGTCTCTAAACAGTGAAAAGTGTTTTCTAATGATGGAAGAAGGTATTGTTCTAGGTCATCATGTTTCAAAGAATGGAATTCAGGTCGACCCTGCTAAAATTGAAGTTATTCTGAATTTACAAACTCCTGCAAAACAAAAAGATGTTAGAAGTTTCCTTGGCCATGCAGGGTATTATAGAAGGTTTATAAAAGATTTCAGTAAAATTGCTAGTCCACTTTATGCCTTGTTAACTAAGGATTCTTAATTCGAGTGGACAGAGGCCTATGAAAAATCTTTCCTGCAACTAAAAGACTTGCTTACTCAAGCCCCTGTTCTTCAAGGTCCAAAATGGAATTTTCCTTTTCACATACATGCTGATGCCTCTGATTTTGGTATAGGAGCAGTTTTAAGTCAAAAAGAAAATTCAATTGAGCATGCTATCTACTTTATCAGCAAGAACCTTCAAGGTCCCGAGCTCAACTATACTGTTATAGAAAAAGAATTGCTCGCAGTAGTGTATGTTTTGAATAAATTTAGGCATTATGTCATAGGTTATTAGATATTCATCCA
>VDFB02100424.1:0-28825 GCA_007258455.2 Sequoia sempervirens | reverse complement strand
CAAACGAATGCGACAATCAGCCTTTATGTGACCATATTTATGGCAATAATTGCATTGAACGTTCTTTTTCTTCTTGCTGTCCTGAGAAGAACCAGAGCCTTTCGGCTGAGAAGATGGAGCCTTTCCTTTGTTCTTAGCAAAAGATTTGGCAGAGAACGCTTGCTCTGTGGAGGTGGAACTGGTATTGCTTCCAAATTGTTGTCACCAGTGATCCTGCTGCAATAGCTTGTTGCAAAGATCTTCAAATTTGAGATCAACATTGGTGGAGGTGATATTCAACGTCTCGATAAAATGCTCATACGAACGTGGGAGACTCTTCAGAGTAATGACCACCATATCTTCTTCCTCCATTTTTCGACCAATCGCGTCCAGTTGATCACGAATGTCCTTAATCTTCATCAGATGTTCCTGTAAGGACATTTTCTCATCCATCATAATGGAAAAAAGCATGTTCTTGAGAAAGAAAGCTCTGCTCTTGTCAGAGGTTTCATGAAGGGCCTTCAAATGATCCCAGATTTCCGTAGCAGTTTTGCCAGACGGTACTTGAGGTAGCTGCTCATCTGTGATGGAGAGTTTGATGAGCATGACGGCTTCTGGGTTGCATTCATCCCATTTGTCCTAGTCCTTTCCGGCTACAGTGGGACGAGTTGAGTTCCCCAAGACGACCTGATCGAGACAACGATATTCAAAGATCGTCAGCATACGTTGATTCCAGGTGTTGTAATTCTTCCCGTTGAACTTCTGGCTGCTTTCGAGCATTATACTCGTCAGAGATGCCATCACGTACCTTGCGGTCAAATTGGTGAAGGCAAAATGAAAACTGAAATAGTACAAATTCAAAGCCGAAACCCTAGCATGGATTTCGAGGCACTGAGAAGACAAAATCCAGAGGATCTGAAGAGTACCCAGAAAATGATGCTGAAAACCCAAAAAAATTTCTGAATACCCATAAAATTTCGTTAGCACCCACTTGCACAAATTTTGAGGCACAAACTTCAAGACACCCAAAAAAATCTAACAACCACCTAGTTGAGATCTCGAAAAAACTAGAAGGAATTTTCAATCAAAAGAATTTTTCGACTTGATCTGAGGGTTCAAAACCCTAGTCGAGTTTCAAAAAACCCTAGCCGCCATTAGAGAACTAGAAAATTGCAGAAAAATGTTTGCAAAACGCCAAAAAACGCAGCCTCCAGAAACGCCACCAAATGCAAGGAAAAAATGTGGGCTTGAAGGGCACAAAACCTATCTAAACTACAGGCACAAATCGCGTTTGAAATAACTAAAAAACGCGTCCTTGGGTAGCATGAAAATGCGGCCCCTGTCGAAGGGAAATCACGTGCAGGTCGCAGACAAAACCTCACACAGAAACGTGGCCACGAGTAGCAGAAAAATGCGCCTAAAACGAGCAGAAAAACGCGCAGGACCATAACGCTACAAATAAAAACGCGTGGTGCAGAAAACGTTGACGTTTCTTCAAAAAAACGCGCGGCTTGAGACTTGAGAAAATCGTGATTAGAGAATGCAGCTTAAAACGCGTCAAAAGAGAACTAAATCGCGCCCTGCACGAAGTCGTGCTTCACAAAACGCCAGAAATAGATGAAAATCGCGCCCAGGAAATTTCTGGTAAAAACACGATTTGAGGCTCACGAAAAACGCGGGATTTTTCTGAACTAGCTCACCTAGAAGACTACAAACAAACCCACAATTTTTGTCTTTAACAGGAGCACAAAAAACTTAACACACGGCCACAAAATCTCATGTGAGGATTTATCACGAATTACAGATTTAAAAATTCGCCCAGAAACCCTAGCCGCTCTGATACCATGTGAATGGTAGAGAAAAAAACATTCTATTATTAACATGAGAAAAGTTACATTAAAAAGAAGTGCATAAAACACTGTAGATATTAACTATATCTACCTACCTACTAGTTACTGTAGAAACAATAACAACTAAACAAACTAAACAAAATTGACCATTAACAATATAAATATAATATTCTAATAGTTTGAAATTAAAATTGACATTCAGAAGTAATCATTTTCAGGTTTTCCTATCTAAAATCTGTCAATTATCATATTTCAGATCTGAAAATTGCAATATCTTGTTTCATACTTGCATTATGTTTTCTATTTCTAGATGGTTACTATCATTGGCTAGTACCCTTTTGTCCATTTTGGGTAGACTTTAGGTTTGGTGAAACTTGTACGAGTTTCACAACCTGGTGTCCTATTGCCAATACTTCAGTGAGATGTAGTTCGAGACTCATGGCATCCCGCAATAGTACATTTGCCATGGATCTTGGGTTTCCCAACTCTTTCACTCATAGTGGTGACACTAGTCAACCCTTTTTGGATCATATCCCTGATGTCACATGTCTCATGACCATCTTACCATCAGCCGCTTACACTGATGTTGAAACCTTGGTTGCTCATGTCCCTCAAGACAAACTCAAACAAATGGACAAAGCTTTAGGAAAACTTCAAGATTTTGTGAGTACAAAGTACATTGCTGGTACTGCTGTTACTATCGTAGATAACATGGGGAGAATGCTTGATAATGACCAAGAATTAGAGATTGTGCGTAGCCTAGCTCATATTATTGATAACCATATTCCTACAGTGGCTAGTTGTGCTCAAACTTTGGGTTACACCCAAAGTCAAGGAGGAAACCAAATTCCTCCCCCTACAACCATAACCTCTATTCCTACATATACCAATTCAACTGTCACTACAACAATGCAACCAACCAGCAATATCACTCCAACTTGGGTATTTTCACTAGAAATCCTCTTAGCTTTGTGAATTCAAACATCATATCTCTTAACCCTCCGCCTCTTAACCTGCAATTTAATTGTCTGCCTAACACATATACACCTCCACCATATTCACCTCCATCTCAAAACACAACAAATGATTCCGCCATAAACCAACTTTTGCAAAATGTCACATCCCTCAAACAACAAATAGCAACATTGAACCAAAACCAAAACGGACAACCTTCACAATATGTCAAGAGAAACCCATTGTCATTGGAAATATTGAAAGTAGAAATGCCATATGGCATAGAGATTCCTAGATTTGAGAAATACGATGGTAAAGGAGATCCTAGAAACCATGTGTCAGCATATACAGCCTTATGTAGTGATTTCATTTTTGAAGACAAACTCTTGGCTAAACTTTTTCCTCGGTCTTTGAAAGATACAACCTTGGAATGGTTTTGTTTCTTACCGAATAACTCAATCAACTTATTCAATGACCTTGTTGATTTCCAAGTGCACATTGGTTATAAGATGGCCCTAGCTGATTTGATGCAATGTAAACAACAGAAAGATGAAAAGGTCATTTGATTTTATAGCTCGTTATCAAATGCTTTACTTACAAGTCAACATTAAGCTTCTTGATACCGATCTTCAAAGGATGTTCATTGATAGCTTACAAATATTCAAGGCAAGCTTGGGATGATGAAATTTCTCTCTTTTACACACTTATGCATGGTTCTCTGTGATTGTCAAAAATCACTTAACCGTGTAGACAAAACCCCTTCAACCTGTCCTGAAAAATCCGAAACTGTGCATCATACAATTTTCAACCATTCAAGAAACCAAACAATGGCTTTATACATATAAATCAACCTCAAACAACCCATCATGCTGAACCTCAAGTGGCTGCCATAAAAACAACAAATGCATACCAATTTCAGGATAAGAGTAGGCAATTCATCCTATTACCTGATATCCTTCATTTAGTTATGTTGCAACTCTTGAGTAAGAACCTAATTACCTTACCTCCTGTTAGACCTCTTGATACAACTAAGCCTGCACCTTCAAACCATAATCCAAATGCCTTTGCCATTATCACTGACAAATTGGACATGATATAGAAAGATGTATGCGTCTTAAACATATAGTGCAAGACCTCATTGATTCCAATCACATCCAATTGGGCGGTGTTAATGATCAAGGAAATAAATCTGTTGCCCCACCTAACCAAAATTTGCAAATCTTTACCAATCCAATGCCAAACCATTCCATCTCATTTGTAAAAGCTAGTGATAACAAGAATAATGTGATGAATGTTGACACAACACAAGATATACTTGATGATGATAAAAGTGATAATGAGGAAGATCATTATGCCATGATTGGATTCATTGATGTTCAACCTCGTAAGGGCCAAACCACTTTGAAATCTAGCATTGCCTTTATTGATGATGATGCACTTAAACATTTCCCTGATGGTCCTCTCTACATTGTTGGCCGTATCAATAACATACATTCACAAGGAATACTTATTGATCCCACATATGTAGAGAATGTGATCACCGAGGAATTCTTATTTGTGCAAGAGCTTTATAAAGATACTTATGACAAACCGAAAGCATGGATTAAGACACATAATGGTTTTGCTTGCCCTACAATAGGTTTGATCACTCTTCCATTAAAAGTTGGACCTAAACCATTAGATGTGTCATTCTCCATCATCTCGTCGGACCAATTTTGTGTGAAGCTAGGCTACTCATGGTTAAGCTCCATGAATGCTGTCCTATCGGTTATTCACAAGTGCATAAAGTTTCCTGATGGAAATGAGATATTTACAGTTCATCATAGTGGGTTTCATCCCTTGTCTTCCTATGGAAATTTTTCATTAGATTTCTTTTGGCCTAGACCTATGGAACCTATAAAGCCTCAAGAAGACTTCTATTTCAAATCCTATCAAAAATTCAAGGCAAAGTGTATAGTGGAATTATCTCTTAGCAATCTTCTTGAGTCCATGGTAATTCCTCCTCAACCTATCATTGGTGAAACTATGATTGAACCACAAGCCCTTCCAAGTAACCAAGATAAATTTGCTGCAATTCCTCCACCTATTTCCTACAAAAGACCAAGAGACAATAAGATGACCCCTTTTGTCCCTCCAAAGATAAAACAAGTTTATAGACCCAAAGAGACAATGGTTTCCCAACCCTCGGCGGTTCCTTTTGCTCTTCCCTTAAAAGAAGAAAATAAACTAATGGTTGATAAACCTGCTCCTAGACCATCACAACTTCAAAATCGTAACAAAAGAAACCAAAATGCTAAAGAGCGTAGGGGTAGACGTCACACTATCACACGTCAATTGGAAGAAGAAAATAAACATCACCTACACCCATGGAAACAACTCAAGATAACATCCAACTTCCATCACAACAAGACATTGAACCGAAACAAGAGGTAAAACATGATTCAAAAGCTATTATTATAAAACCTCCTATTGTGATTAATTTGGATGATGATGATGACACTGCTACGATTGATGAGGAAGTGTATAATGAGCTGAATTTGTCATTTTCGTCTTCCATGAGCTTAGATGGGGGCAACTGTGATGATCCTCCTAAAAAGAGTACATCACCATGTGTTGGACTTAGTGATTGTGTTGATGAATGGTAGCTTGGGTCAGATATAAACGATGATTGCTATAAGCATCATCATTGTTTATATAAGATCAATTGCTCTTCATGTTTAATATTTCTAGAAATAAGTAAAAATTGAATTTTATAAAGCATGTATAAAATCGAATTTAACTAAATGATGTTCAAAATTCGCATTGGATAAAATTCGGAATTCATATAATATATCCGCCATGTGTGAGGGTGTATATATATGCTAAGTTTGTTTAACCGAATGATTATCGGTTGTAAGAGAAACCCGCGCGCCCAATGATTATCGGTTGTAAGAGAAACATACAAAAGGTGATTCCACTCTTGATATGCAAACATCGAAATTATTAATGTTATGCAATCAGCACATTCAGTATAAATAAAATCTGGAAATCGAAAATCTGACTTAGAATTTTAGTAGAATTCTTACAATTAGAATCTCTTTAGAACCCTTATTCTCTCAATTTGATAGAAAATTTGATTACATTTCATGGTATCAGAGCCACGTTGTGTGAATCCAAATCAAATCTAGATTTCAGATTGCTCTAGAAAATTCGTATTTCCTAAAATAAAAAATCGAATTCACTTCACATTCTTCATAATGTCAAGTGTGATCAGATTTGAAGATCGTCTTGCAGGAGCAAACAACTTCACATCATGGAAATTTAGAATCATGATGATCCTTAGAGAGAATAAACTAGACTCACTTGTGAAAGAAAATAAAAAGGAACCAAAGAGGTCAATCAGGAAATCTCATTGATTGAAATAATAGGTTAATGGGGAATTCTAGATGGGGGTGAGGACCCATACAGCCCATCCCAAAACACGAAACCCACACCACATGCACAAAAACCCCTATTAAGCACTCCAAGAGACCCACCGCGCGACTCCTACCGGGTTACAAACCAACAAATGCCCTCAAACAAAACAAAAAGCCGAGCATCCATTCCAACGCACACTCCGCTTTATGAATTACTTGATCAAGGGATCAATTATCCACAATTGGATATCAGATTGATAGCAAAGAGTTAACTCTAATTGCACTAGGAGGCCTACCAAACTCATGGGAGTCATTTGTTCAAGGAATAAGTGTGAGATCTAAACTCCCTAAGTTTGATAGGCTAAGAACTGACTGCCTTCAAGAAGAAACAAGACTTTCCACAAAAGAGAATAAACAGAAACACATAGATGAAGACATTCATGTTCTCCACACAACATCTAATAAGAGGATCTTTTAAAAGAAAGAGAAATTCCAATGGAAAAGAATCTTATAAGAAGAAAGATATCTCTCAAATACAATGCTTTAGATGTGATCAGTATGGCCACTATGTAATGAAGTGCCCTGACAGAACTAAACAACAAGCATCCTTTGCCAAAGTAGGAAAGTCAAAACCAGATCATGAATCTGAGAACTTTGTATTCTATATAGTCCTTTCTAGTCAAGTATCTGACAACACTCAAAATTGGGTAATTGATAGTGGTTCCTCCAGACACATCACAGGGTTCAAAGAACACTTGGACTCTATGATTGAAAAGTCTGATGAAGAAGTAACCATCGGGGATGATTCTGGATGCCCTGTAAAAGGGGTTGGAACGTGTTCCATCAAGTTGAAATCTGAGGTTTCTTTGCAACTCACTGGAGTCTTATTTGTACCTGGAATAAAGAGAAATCTTATATCCATCTCTGCCCTTGAAGACAATGGTTACAGAGTTACATTTATGGATGGGAAAGTTCTAGTATGGCCTAAGAACTCAACTATCAAGAAAGCCCAAACCATAGGCATAAAACAAGGGTACCTTTACAAACTATGCACTGAGGTTAAGCAAGCCCTTACCCTTGACACTGTTGATTCAAATGAAATTTGGCATAGAAGATTAGGACACCTTCATTTCCGTGCCCTACCTTCTATGGAAAAACTTCTTACAGGCTTACCCAAGCTAAAACCATCTCATGAGGGAACTTGTAAAGGTTGTGCCCTAGGAAAGAATACAAAGGGATCCTTTCAGAATAGCCTGAGTAAAACCCTTAATGTGTTAGAATTGGTTCACTCTGATTTATGTGGACCCATGTCTGTACCTTCTAAAGCAGGATTTCTATACTATGTCATATTTGTAGATGACTTCTCTAGGAAAACCTGGATCTATTTCCTTAAGTGTAAAGAGTCAATAGAAATCCTTAAAAGGTTCAAAGAGTTCAAAGCCCTTATTGAAAACTTCTCCGGAAAGAAAATAAAAACCTTAAGGACAGACAATGGGAAAGAATACACCTCTGAGATTTTCAAGGAATTCTGCACGAGTGCTGGAATTAAGAGGGAGTTCATAGTTGCCTACAACCCTCAACAAAATGGGGTTGCTGAAAGAAAAAATAGAACCATTGTAGAAGCTGCTAAGGCAATGCTGCTTGACCAAAACATTGAAACTTCTTTCTGGGCAGAAGCCTCTAGGACTGCTGTCTATATTCAAAATAGATGTCCTCATTCTCATCTTGATAACAAAACTCCTGAAGAAGCCTTTACCGGCATAAAACCTGACATTAATCATTTTAGGATTTTTGGCTGTCCTATCTATATTCATGTACCCAAAGAGAAGAGATTCAAACTAGAACCTTCCTCGGAAAAGTAGGGAGTGTATTGGTTAGGTGAAATCCTCTTAAAGTTTGCTGATGCGATATCCATCCCCCACGCAAACAAATTGAATTGAAGCTGCAGATGTCATCTGAAATAAACATTACTGCATCTCAAGAAAAGAAGTTCCCCAGTGGCGACGCAAACCCATTCCCCAGAGCACCGAAACGGAACTCTGCTCCCAGATCCATGGCTAATCCCGGCACGCCACGAACTTCCTCTACTCAAACGAGAATGTACAAAATGACAAATCCACAAACAGGACTATTTTAAGATGTGATTGGGGCGAAGTAAGGGATTCATGTAGGCACCCTGGAACGCCCTCAGTGGGAGAGCAAAGACCCAACCAGTTTAGCTATGTTGCTCATCGAACAACATCATAAACTCGTGAACTGGCTGGGCACATGGCTCGACATCAAGCATGGAAGGATGCAATGATGAGGAATATCGCCTATTCTTAAAGAATGATGTATGTATATAGTGCCTAGACCAAAAGAGGAAACCGGTTGTCTCTCTCCAAAATGGCTCCTTCAAAATCACATGTTATCGATGGTAGTATGAAAACATAAAGCATCGCGAAAGTAAGAGGTTTTTCAAAGGAAGGCATTGGATACTTAAGAAACATTTTACACTCGCTGCCCTCGCTACCGGAGAGCAAGCAGCTAGCCATTGCAGCAGCTAAAGGTTGGAAGATCCATCAAATGGATGTGAAAATTGCCTTCCTGAATGGAACCATTGAAGAAGAAGTCTATTTGGAATAGCCTAAAGGTTTTGTGATACATAAACCTAACTCACATGTATGAAGACTGAAGAAAGCCCTCTATGGACTTAAACAGGCTCCCAGGGTCTGGTATGAAAGAATTGACAGCTATCTCTTGGGATTAGGATTTTCCAAGAATGATGCTGACTCCAATTTCGACTTCAAGGTAATCAAAGGTGATATGCTATTAATTATTTTATATGTTGATGACCCCGGCCGATAATGTGGAGAAGATCACCTCATTGCTCAAGGAAGTGATCTACTTTTGAATTTGATATGAAATAATTTGGGCGCATTCTACACTACTTCCTAGGTTTGTAGTATGGCAGAAATCGAGGGCATTATACTAAAGTCCGCGGAAGTATACTATTGATATTCAAGAGATTTGAATGTTGGACCGCAGAACCCACGTCCGCCAACCCGCTGTCCCAACCACACAAACCGGTTGTCATAATCCAAAGCGCATCCCGAACCCTACGCACGCATTTATCAATCCCCGATGCATTCCGGCCAACAACTTAATCCCATACTTGCTATGCGCTGAATGTTCTCAGCTCATGTGTGAGCCAAAGGAAATTCACTTAATGGTCGCGGAAACATATTTCCAGATAATTTCAAGGCACTATTGGATATGGTCTTATTTTACAAGAATGATCACCTAGATCTAAGGGTACCGATTCCCGCATTGGCCGAAGTGTAACCGGGACGAAAAGCACATCAGGATGTTGCTTCAGTTTAAGATCAGCTATGATCTCCTGGATTTGCAGAAAACAATCTTCAGTTGCTCAGAGCTCAACAGAAGTTGAATACATTGTAGCCTCAATGGGAGCAAGAGAAGCAGTTTGGCTTCGTAAATTGCTTGTGGGACTCTTTGGTGAGCCCTTGAATCCTACAATTATTCATTGTGATAATCAGAGTTGCATCAAACTCTCTGTAAATCCTGTCTTTCATGATAGATCTAAGCACATTAAGATCCCCTATCATTATGTAAGAGATATGGTGGAAAGGAAAGTGATTTAGTTGGAGTATATTAGTACAAATGATCAAATTGCAGACATTCTCACCAAGCCTCTCTCCCGAATCAAGGTAGAGCACTTCAGGAAGAAACTTGGTATGGTTGAAATGTAATTTGTTATTTATGTTTGAAATACAAATTGTACTAATATATAAAGATGTTTAATGTGTAAACTCTTTTGTCATGTGTGTGACTCCATGACTTTATGGGCCTACTCCCCCTGTGTACATTATTGGAAAAGTGACGATTCTTTCTAATAATGAACACTTGTATTTGACATTGTAAAGTGACGCACTCTACAATGATAAACTATCATGATGATGAATGTTTAATTTTGACATCAGGACATGTCACGCATAGTATCTCGGACACTTTGATGGATATCATGGGACTTGATATCATTTTGAAGATCATTGTGATCCTTAAGAGATAATCATGGTGGATATTTATATCCGTGGATATGCCATGAATTATGGTAGACATCATGTGACTTGATGTCAGTGCACATACCATAATGAATATGTGTTATGAAGAATGTCATGTGCCTTGACAACTTTGAGAAAACATATCATATCTTCGATATCACGTGTAAAGGTGATATCTCCACTTATTTGATGTGAAATATCTTCCCTAAGCTAAGAGGGAGTGTTGATGAATGGTAGCTTAGGTCAGATATAAACGATGATTGCTATAAGCATCATCATCGTTTATATAAGATCAATTGCTCATGTTTAATATTTCTAGAAATAAGTAAAAATCGAATTTTATAAAGCATGTATAAAATCGAATTTAAATAAATGATGTTCAAAATTCGCATTGGATAAAATTCGGAATTCATATAATATATCCGCCATGTGTGAGGGTGTATATATATGCTAAGTTTGTTTAACCGAATGATTATTGGTTGTAAGAGAAACCCGCACGCCCAAAGGGACACGTCCCTTGAGCGGACGTGTCTCCACGTGTGGAGACACGTCTTCTCAAGAGACGCATCCCTTGGAGGCGGGTCTCCTTACATACAAAAGGTGATTCCACTCTTGATATGCAAACATCGAAATTATTAATGTTCTGCAATCAGCACATTCAGTATAAATAAAATCTGGAAATCGAAAATCTGACTTAGAATTTTAGTAGAATTCTTACAATTAGAATCTCTTTAGAACCCTTAGTCTCTCAATTTGATAGAAGATTTGATTACATTTACAGATTGCCCAAGTATGGCACTTGTTGTTGCCCCTTTGGCTAGTTATCCACCTTCTATATATAATGAGCAAGATTGGGATGCAAATGACTTGCTTTAGGTTGGCTTTCATGTGCCATACCAGCTTTGTTCTTTCTATGTTCTTTGTGATTGCATGTGCAATGTGATCCCCTGTACTGTGTTGCTTGGCGTGTCTTTATGTTTGTGAGTTTTCTTTGGATGACACTTTTTAGCCCCGTTGGTGCAAGGATACAAAGGAAACGAAATTTGTCGTGACATTCTTCTATTTGTATCTACATTCTTTTTTGTTGTTGTAAACATTGCCTTGTCTTGTGTTTTCCTTTTGGGGACGATGCAAAGTGTTGAGACATTTAGGTCTCCTTCATGTTGACCCAAAAGGATTGTTTGTCTTCCATCTACATGTCATTCCTCGTTTGTGTTCGTTGTTCCATGAGATATTTGGGGAATGATGACAGCTCCAAGCTCTATTATATCACTGTAGCAAAGACATGCGCTGACCCTGAATTCATGAATCCCTTATGTGCTATCTTTTGAGATTGCATGTGGGGGCAACCTTCTTTTCATGGCGTAGCTTTATTTGGAAACATATGCTTGGCATAGGGCTTTCCAAATAAGCTCTCATGGCCCTTTTAACAATTGGCATATATCATTTTGACTTTAAAGTAATTGCTCACAGCATGGTGTTAAGCAATTCCTTTAAAGTGGGGGCATACATTGGCATTATTTTGACATTGACATTGTTGCTTCACTTTTGTTCACAGAGGTTGAACTTAGTGCAGCGTTGGCATAACATTGATCATATTGTGGCACCTTATCAAAGTTATTAGGGAGTATAACTTTTGGTATGGTTGACGTATGGAAGGCCTGTAGACCTAGTGTGACTTTTCTATCTACCACCTTGTAGACCTAGTGTGTGTTTCTCAGCCTTTGGGGCTCACCTAGTGTATATTGGATTGCACTAGCCCTTGTGAGCGTATTTGATGGACAACAACATACTTGTGGCTAGTCCATCCCCTTTTGTATTAACTTTGACATTGCATGCTTGTGTATCTTGTGTTGGCGATTCAATTCGCATCTCTGGAGTGCGTATTGGAAATGGACAGCTATGCACAGATAAACTACTTTTCAAATTAGGAGGGGAAGCTCCCTCTTTTGCTGATTATGCGTAAAAAGTAAAGTAAATTAAATTCCTATCTTTTTAACTCAGCTGAGAGCACAAGGTTTATAAAACTCGTTGTGTTGCAGCTGAGGTTTTCTTTGGTTTCATATTCTCAACTACAACTAGGCCTAAATTTATAATGCTTCTATCTTCTCAAGTAAATTTAGAGCAAGAGGATTTAGAAGTAACGGAGAATGATTTGGGTAACTTAGACAAACTGGTTCTTAGAATGCATCCGAAGACTCATTGCTCTTTCGAGCTGTAGGTTGAAATAAAGGTTATTAAGAACAAAACATCAAACGATAAACTATATCTCAGGATTCCCTTGAAGGCTCATTGCTCTTTTCGAGGTGTAGGCTGAAATAAAGATTTATAAGAAACAACATCAAATGATAAACTTAATCTCTAAATTCCCTCGAAGGTGCATTGCTCTTTTGAGGTGTAGATCGAAACAAAGATTATAGAAACAACAAATATTGAAAGATCTTGAAACTTTGGATCAAAGGCTCATTGCTCTTTTGATTTATTTCTTCAAACTCAAGCAATGAATACACGTTTGGGACAGCAAATTGTAGAAAGAGGACAATCTACAATCAACGATGATCCAAATTACACTTGAACAAAGATGAACACAAATACATGAACAACAAGAAAGCTAGCAAAAATAGCTAAGCGTTTTGTTATCACAAGTATGCTTAAATTACAATGAACAAGGTTGCTCTTATTTATAGACACTCAAAGGAGTAGGGAACCCTAAAATCTATTTGAGTTAACAAATAGTTCCTGCCAATCTACAAGATTTATTTCTATGTCTAAACAAAGGTAACTCAACAGTCAACTAGAAAGACTACTTCAGTTAACTGATTCTAAAACTAAATAGAATTCCACTATACAAATGTGTCTCCAAAAATAGACATGCATGAAAGGTGGTACAAAGAGTTAAATTGGAAAAGGCGTCAAGTTTAACTGCTGTGTTAAATGCTATCTTTGGAAAAGGTGGGATGTCCTAACTAGTAGTTCACACCTCAACAATTTGAGTAATCATCTCCTCCAACCAGTTGTTAACTGCCTCATCATCCAGAGATTGTCACATGCCTCAACTGTCATTTTACTAATTGGTAACTTTGACGGCTTTGTAACTGGAGTGATGACCTCTGTTTCTTCTGCAACTTTATGCTTCTGACACTTTTCTTGATTTTTTTGTCAATGGAAGATTGTTGTATGATGAAACCGCAAAATTTGACTGTGAACACTCTAGTTGTGAGAAATGTTCATGAACTCGCTGCATACTTAGAGTTCCAATGGTATTCAACCCTCTAAACTGGCCTTGAAAGGCTATCAGATATACAAGGTATGAAACCATATGGAATTCATAGACTTTGAGTGTCTACACCTATCAAATTGTCCAAATCAACCACCGGATTCACTTGATGTAAGTCGGTGTTAGCTGTCTTCAAGAAATCATGAAGCAAGACAGATTTGGTCTTGAATTCAACTTGAGAGAACTGCTTATTGAAAATCTGGAAGAATGACTGGGCACATGCCTATACTTGAACAATTTTTTCGCGGAGGCTAAAAATAGCTTCCCCGAGAGGCAATTTTTACAAAAAATTTTGAGACGTGGGTTTTGTTGAGAATGGTTTTCTTAGCAAACCCAAGTCATCCATTTTTCGAAAAAGTGACTTCTTCTTGGACATGCAACAACCCCTCAGAGGCAGAAGCTATTTTTCCCGAAAAATTCTGGCACATGGGTTTTGTAGGTGCTTGTGAGCTGATCAAACCCAGTTTGTCTGTTTTTTGAAAAGATGATTTTTTGCGAAAACCCTAAAAAAGGGGGCAGCGGGGCAACTTTTCTGGAAAATTCTAGCACGTGGGTTTTGTGGCCAATGCTATGCTGAAAGAAGCCAAAAGGTCAGATCTATGAGAAAATGGAGTTTGCTTGGACATGCAAGAAAACCTAAGACAAAAAGTAGAAGAAGCTTTCACAGAAAAATGCCAATCTTCAAGAACAACGCCAAATGCAAAGACCCAATTTGATGAAATTCTCAAAAGATCTTTTGTCTCTGAAAAGGACGCCCTAGAAAAGTGGAGTCTTGAAAATTGTTCCTCTGTGCAACTTGATCTCGAAGGTATGAAGAAATCTAGAAATGGCCTCTGTTTGATCTTTCCAACGTTGTTGAAGAGAAAAATATGTGTTTTTGCTCTTGAAGTCGACCTGCAAAGAATAATGAAGAAAAGATGCCTAGATGCTTGATAAATATCAATTTGGAGGTTGAAGCATTAGTTAGGGCGCTCAAAACCTTGATTGAGTAGTCAACTTGTGTGATTGACTGTTAACTTGGAGTTTTCCCCAAATTTTGGGACGCCTAGGCATGAAGAAGCCTTCAAAAATCGTAACTCAAGTCAAACTGGGCCCATGTTGACTTTAGGCATCCAAGTTTCACCAGTGTTGGAATATTTTTGAAGAATTTTGTCTTTTCCTGTGATGAATTGCCTCTGTTTGATCAAGAATTCTGGATGCTTGATTGATCCTGAGGCTTGGCTAATTGATTCTCTGCAGAGTATGATCAAATCTGAGGAGATGTTCTTGGGAGCTGGAAACCTTGAAAATTGGTTCTGATGGCTCAAATTTCTAGGTGCCTTCTTGAGATAAGGTGCTTTTGTTTGCCAATGTTAGCCATTTTCTAGATGATTTTGAATTTCTTCAATTTCAACCTCCCGTGCTTTGATTTGCAGTTGCCGGTGATTGACAAATCTGGTGAACTTGCTTGACGAAACGTTGGAAAGCTAGCAAAATTCTGAAGAAGACAACTGGTTTTGCAATTCTTAACAATTGTAGTTGGCCTTTTGGATTCATGGGCGCCCCTAGTTTGCAAGGGCGCTTTTGGCTTTAATGTTATCAATTTTCTGAAGATTTTCACCTCTTCGCGCTTTGCGTTCACCGTGTTGCTTGACGGGGTTAACCGTGCAGTTGACGATGCGACTGCGTTCACTGTTGTGATTGTTGGTGCTCACTTCACATGCATGGGCATATGAAAAGTTGACCAAGGCGTTGACTGCAAAGGCATCTCCCTTGTGACAAGGCGTGCATCTTCCAGTTATAGTTTATTTTTTGCATTTTTCAACTTATTGAAATTCCTCTCCTCCGTTGAGCATCTTTCTAGCATCTTTCTCCATAGATTCTTTTGTGCAGCATTTAAAGCTTAGAGCTTGATACCTGGTATAGGCCATTTGCCACTGATGACCTCAAAGGTCCTATCTTTTCTCTTGAAAAAGTGAAGTAGACCCACCAGAGCAAAATTGACTTTTTGATGATTCCGACTTGACCAGTGTGATCATGAAGTGAAATTAACCTATCACAATCATTTTGAGTCATTTTTGGAAAGGTCCTATTATTTAAGGTTTTCCTAAAAATAGGGGCTTGAAACCCTAATTTTCAAAATTTTCAAAATTTGCAAGTATCCTCCTTGAGATAAGCCCACTGAAAGCCCATGTTTCTTTTGGCCTAAAATTGACTTTTGATGACAATTTTACAAGATTTAGACCATTTTTACCAAAATGCCTTATTGAAGCAGAAAAGTTATTTTGGGTACAACATCTTGTTTTGCTGCTCGTATCTTACACATCTTGTGTGTCCCTTTGTCCTTATGTTGATTTGCTATGGGATCTTAGATCCTGGGGGCTTGTCCACTTCCTTGATCTTTGTCATCCTATCCCATGAACATTTGTACACTAGGACCTCTCTTGACGCATATTTGTCTACTTTAGTGTGAGTCTGAGCATAAGTTCATAGTCTCACTGAAGTGTGGGCTAAATGTAGTGCAAAAAATTGTATACCCTTTACAATTTCACACTTTGTCTGGGTCCCTTAATTAATTGGACTTAATTAAGCTTCTAATTACCTAAATTATGCATTCCAAAGCCTTATTTTGCCCATTTTCCGAAAGGGGAACCTACATTTAATTAATGCAATTAATAACTAAATCACATTGGAGAGTGTGTGTCTTGGACTTATGGGCCAAGACCCATTCGCTGCGAATGGGTCCTCCTTAAGTGCCATGACCCATTTTTAAATATGTTTTTGGCGGTGTTTTAATGATTCAAAATTCATATGCAATTGTTTGCTTTTGGAATCTAATTTTCGGGAAATTAGATAAACACCTATAAATACATAGTTATTTTATCAATTCAAACTTAGCACTTAATCAACTAGCAAGAAGTAACATCAAGAGATCAAATTTATGAGCAAATATTAGTGTCGAGCATTCGAGAGCAGGTTTTTCAGTCATTTTTTGCAGCAAATCAAGATCTTAATCATCATGTCAAAGTTCATGTGCATTCATGTCATCTTGTGAAGGCTACTATGCATTGTTGATCCTAAAGCATCCAAGCATTTTCAAGTGTCCAATCAATCAAGCAAAAGCAAGATCAATCCTTGGAGTGATGCCTGTGACTTCAATCCTCTAAGGACAGCCATTAAAGGTTTGGTGAGTTGTAAGCAAGTATTGTTTCATTCATCATTCCTTCCATTTGTCAGTTCTCATTATCTTTCTATCAAGGTTTAATTACCAATGTTGGGGTTTGACCAAGGCGAACTCCCAAACAAACAAAACAAATTCTTCCTCTTTGTGTGTGTGTTGATTACAGGTTGAAGAAGGATTGAAGATCTTGAAGAACAATTTTACGTTGTTGTATTTGTTGCATTCATTGTTGTCAAATCACGGAAACTCAGATTCAAAATTGTGAAACTTGTACAAAACAACATCTCAGATCTTACTTCAAAGTACTGCAAAAAGTATTTTTGGAAGCCCTAACCAGGACCCATTCGCCCCTGTGTGAACCTCTCCTCCAACAGTGCTTAGAACCAACTTTTTATGCCTGGTACATGTGTCTACACCATTCTCAGATCTGTCTGCAAACTGCGGTTTTCGTCTCTGTACTTTTGAGAATTTGCATTTTATGTTCTAGGTCTTTTTGTGCCTTTGGTTTGAACATTGCAAATCATTTAATTACTTTTCAAATCTGCCCTATTGTCTTAAAGGACTGAGATCCAGGTCTGATTGAGTCACCATTGAGGTTGAAAGTCAATCATTACACTTTGTGATCTCTTTCCTAATGAAATGCCTCTAGGGAAAGACACCTATTTTGAACCTTTAAAGTCCTATTTAGGGAATTCTTTCCCCACCATTTCAATATATATATATATATACCCCGCACTAGGACTAGCAACTTAGATAAATTTAAATTATGATCTCATTGATTGCAATCATAGGGAGTGCTCTAGAATCCTTGAGGATTTAAGCAAACACTTTGTAAGGAGTGTTGGCGTAAAATCTAACACCTCTGGAGTGCAGGTTTGTACGGACAACTATGCACACTGCGTAATGAGTGCTCTTCAAATTAGGAGGGGAAGCTCCCTCGTAGTGCTGGAATGTGTGGAAAAGAAAAGTAATCTAGAACGTTGCAGCTAAGGATTTTCTAGTTTCGCAGATCATTAACTACAACTAAGCTAACTACTTTAAATCTATCCAGTTTCCTCAAGAAAACAGAGCACGAGGAAATGGAGCAAGGTTGACTATCTGACGATAAACAAGTATAGATTCTCAACTTGAAGGCAAGGTGGCACATCCATCAGCTCAATCTAAACAAGTTTATTGGAAACAACAATATACGATAAACTAAGTGCGGATTCTCAACTTGAAGGCAAGGTGGCACAACTATTAGCTCAATCCGAATAAGTTTATTGTTCATAATAACATCACAAATATCAACTCAAAGATGTATTCTACTTGAAGGCAACCATCATCTCAACTGACAAGTTTTATCAACAAACATGAGAATTTAAATTGAAGAGCAATTGTATGGAACCCTATGTGCAACACCATCAGTACAAAATCCATGGAACAAATACACAATTATTGAGGCAGTAGGCACATTATTTCCTCTCGCGTAAAGTCAATTATGAAATGATGAAAGTCCTTATTTATAGACATCAAAAGGTGGAACCCTAAAATCACCTTGAGTCAACTACAGCCTAAAATGCATGATTTATTGCTAAACCCTAATAAAGAAACCATAGGCAATCGGGTGCCGCCTTACCGCTAACCGGGTATATCGAATTGATGGACAAGGTGTGGTGGCATGGAGCGAAAGCAAAGTTAACTTGATATCACTCTTCGCTAATCTGAAAACTCCTAACCTTGTTCCTGAAGATAATTCCAAGCAGTTAGATACATGATGGTCAAGGAACCAAGAATTGAAAGCCCAGTTAACTGCTACTTTTGACCATCTTGAAATTAATCAAGGTCCTAACCGCATCACCTCAAAGTCATCCTTGGCCTAACACTGACTAACCTCATCAATCTCTCCGCCTTTCCGGGCACTGGATGTTGTCCAAAACAATAACTGTCAATTCTCATTACTTTCTCAATCATGGCGCTTCTAATATCTTCACCAAGCTTCTTGAAACTAGATGTCACGCCGTAGGATGCATCCTCGTAATCTCCACTTCAGATATCACGAAACATGTTTCGAAACTCATTGGTAATAACCTCTTTAGATTAATAGTACCATCTTCATGAAGATAATGGCACAAGATCTGAGTGACTTTGGCGGCTCTGTACATGAAGTGATCTCTGTTCCTTTTGCAACTTAACGCTTCATTGTCAACTGCTCTGATGAAAACCTAAATTAAGACCGATTGGTCTTAATTCATTGTTGAACCGCTTCGAAAAACTTCTTCTGCCTGGATCATCCCATGTTCTTTGACAACTTTCTCCTAAAAGCTAAAATGCATTCTAGTGAGGCCAAAATACCGCTTGAGGATAATACTCACCAAAAATTCCGGCATACTGGTCTGTAAATGATTCTAAGACAACCCACAACGTCAGAATTGTGAAAACACGTCGTTTAGCTTGACATGCAAAGATTCTTCAGTCGAGAACTGCAGGGGTTTTTAGAGCTTCCTGGGGCAATTTTTCTTGAGAAAATCTGGAACATGGGTTTTGTGCATAACGGAATTCTGAACAAACCCACATGATGCGATTTTCAAAAAGATGTGTTTTTGGCCCACATGCAAAGAAATCTTCGGAAAAAAGCACAGAGCTTCAGAATGAAGGCTGTGGGGCAATTTTCTCGAAAAAATCTAAGACATGGGTTTTGCTGCTGATGCTGAAATATGCGAACCCAGATGGTTAGATTCTGAATATTTTTTCGTTTTCTTTGACGTGCGAAGAAAGTACCTAAGATGAGAAATAGAAGAAATAAGACAGAAGATAGAAAGTTTTGCTTGTTCTGCTTCTGAAGAATTCGCTTATCTCTTTTTGGAATTTGATAAAACCTGCATGCAAAGTGAAAACAAAGTCTTGAATCTTCTTCTTTTGAACAATCTGAATCCGTTGCTATGAAGAACGCTGAATTTTGACACCTATAGCACCTTTAACTTGTTGCTCGCTCAGGAAGAATGTATACTTCGAAGCTTGTGATGAAGAAATAACGGACGCAAATGCTTGAATAAATAGATTTTCATCTTTGAAATTCGTACAAAGGCATTAAACCTTGAAAAATGGTGCTTGGCTTGTGATTGGACCTCATTTTAGTTAACTGAAACTAAAATAAGCTAAATAAAGCACCATGCTTTAGGGTTGCCCTTTCAATCTTCAGTTGACAACAATATTTAAAGCACCATGCGAATTTGACTTCAGTTGACAATCCCTGATGAATTCGCCATACTTCAAAATTCACTAAATTCACAATTAAGAATTAAAGCGTCCCTTTCAAAACTAAAGTTGACAATGAGAATTCGCCACACTTCATGCTTTAAATCTTCAAAAATTCTAAATATGGTGTCCCTTTTAAGACTTCAGTTGACATTCAAAGGAAAATTCGCCAACTTCACAAAGACTAAATTCATGCTTTAATTAAATATGGCGTCCCTTTTCAAAACTCCAGTTGACAATGAATGAAGCGCCAACTTCACAAAGTCTTCACAATTTCAACCAATTGCGCCATGCATGCAAACTCAAGTTGATTTTCAAACATAATCTTCAGTTAAGTGAACATGCAAACGAGTTAACTCAACATGCAAAGTTATTAACTGGACATGCAAACTAGTTAACTCGACATGCAAACTGAAAGAACGCTCAACATGCCAAGATATGAACTGGAGATGACAACCCAGAAATCGTTCAGTCTAACTGAAGTCGGAACTCAAGTTAAGGCGCACCAGTCAACTTCTTTCGAAAACTCAACTTTGACCTCTTAAGGCGTTTTCCAGACTTAACCAATTTTCATGAAAATTTAGACTTAAACCTCTTTCGAGACCTCTGTTCATCCTTTGACACTGGCTGACTGACTCCACCGATTGGCTGGCTGACAGGTGCATCACAGAGCAGGACAAAAACTGATCAAAAGGTACCTTGAGACTGAACATCATAAAACTAACATCTGAAGGCTCAAAAATCCAAGCGCCTTTTTCAAGAACTGCTCTTTTTCTCAGACTTGGCCATATTTTCTCATCTCGATCTCATACAAAGGGAAAAACAAATCCTTCACAACTTCTGATTGACCAATTTTCAGGACTGGATCACAGGTTCACTGCGGAGCTGACCTCCTTCTGCATGACAGCTGCAAAGGCACATTTCTCCAAAAAACATCATCTGAGGGGCGGAAAAATCATACGCCTTGAAAAGTTGCTCTTTTCCCCTCCGTGACTTGTTTACCGAATCAATTAAAATAACATTAAAACTCGACCGTGTCACTGAATATCTCTCCGACCGAATTTGGAGATAGGCAACGGAAGTCGAACGAATACCTGGATAAAACTGAAAACTTAGATCATCAAAAAGAAGGCATTAAAGGCTTTGAAAAGCTTCAAAGCGCCTTTTAGTGTTTCTTTGTTCTTCCTTTGATATTTTGACCAAGATTTGACCCCACGCTTGACCTCCGCCTGCACTTCCTCATAACCTGACCACCTAATCACTTGACAAAGGCCAATGAAGCTTCTTGAACAAATGTGAGATAAACACCGGTGGCATTTGAATAAAAAACTCAGTTTTACAATTCAAAAGATAGCGCTTTTTCTAAAAGCCTTCTTTTGCCGTTGTTAGCCAATTTGGTCAAGCCTCGCTTTTACTGATCTCCCAGAATTTGGTATCGAAATGTACGCTTGTGAATATTCAGCCAAATTTTTCGCTTTCAAATTACAAATTACAAACCAATGCACCCATTAAGGTTAGCAGCTAAACCAAAACGTTGCTGAAACAACTCTAACCAGAATGTACACCAGGATCCCGATGTGGGCAAGGTGTGAGCATTGGTCAGAGGATCTTAATCAAAATGCTTATGCAAGAACTCTAACCAAGAATGGCGCCGATGATGGCGAGCATATGGTTAGAGGGTCTTCTACACTAAGTACTGAAAGGGAACTCAACACCAAGTATGTGCTACCCAATCCAGTATGGAGTTGAGGCGACCATATGGCGGAGTATTACAAATTACAATGCTTGAAAGAAATGACTAGAATGCTTGAAAGTATTCGACACCCAAAATGTGCTTTCTAACCCGGAGTGGGAAAGGAGCTACCATAGGGCGGAGATGTAAGATATTACAAAACAATTACAAAATGTAAAGCATGAGTGTTACAAATCATGAAAAAACAGGATTAAAGAACTGCTGTCAGTACTACTGCCAACTTACAATAATTATGAATCCCTGCAAGATCAATATTAGAGCTCTTCAAAATTGTTGCAACAACAAGGAACCTTTTACAAAGCCTTTAATGATTTATTAACTTCGATCCAAGGAAGAAAATGCAGATTTCTTAAATTTGGCTATGACAGACCTGCACTTAAAATAAATAACCAGCAACACAGAAATTCAATGAATAGCTCAAAACTCCCTCAAATCTCACTCAAATTGTCTCAAATCTGATGCAATAGACCCTCAAAATGATGGCGCCTAACTTAGTAACAAGAAATGGCATCTAAAAATGGTTATTAATTACTGACACGAATCCCAAGGCACTCCAGAAAGTACGGCCTTCAAGGAATGACGAATTTGCATTATAAAATCATAAACTTCGTATTAAAATCTGCAAATATTCATGAAGGGGCGCCTCCAATAGGGAAACACAATGAGACAATACCCAAAATGAGAATGTTTAAGATTTGAGACTTGTGAGCAGAAATATACATTCAGCAGTCATGACCAGCAACTCTAGAATTGACAGGAAATGATAAAACTCAACTACGAAGGATAGGAAACCAACTATAACTGAAAAGACAAATCAATAACACTCAAACCTCTCAACTAGTTGCTGTCTTTCAAGCAAGAACAAGAGCCAAGCTAGGAGGCCTTCATTCCTCGAAGCAATCCCAAAGCCAATCTGGCAGCATAACATTCCTGTAGACAAAAGATAATCTCAATGATAACCAATGGCCTCCTTTTATAATTTTCAGATGATCTTTCTCGAAACCCTAAACTTCCTTTTCGAACCAAACCCTAATCCTCCAATAGAAGGCGCCCCACTTTTCCAAGTAAACTTTGACTTTTAATAATACTTTATTTCCTTCTTGAAATTGGCGTCCAATTTGAGCTTGGGTTAATCTTTACTTTATAAGAAATATAATTAATTTTTCATGAGTTCACCCATAGCAAGACATCTAAACAATCTTAGTGACGAGCCAGCTAAGGGGGGGTCACTGTTAAAATATAACATTAAATTTCATTGACTTTTTAATTAAATAATTCGACTTTATCTTCTCCACCAGCCCCGAAGCCATAAATGTGAGCAAGCTAACCGATCATCCGAATAGAAAGTCAACTATGTCAAACCAACAGAACATCGCTAAATAGAATTTACTAAAATAGTAAATTCCTCAAGATGCCCGTAATGCCAAGAAGAATACATCATCGCGAAGCTTCGAAAACCCGTAAAGAATCCGCCTATTGAATCAACCAAATTTCGGCAAGAGCATTCTTCAAAACAAGAAACCCTAATTTTACCTTTCGAGTAGCCTACGGGTCTCCGGAATAGGCCAACTGTCACTGGAAAGATCATGCTCGAGAAGGGGACATTACAGTTTGACAGGCTTGATAGTCCATTGCGAAGCTGACGTGCTGCCGGACAAATGTCTGCTAGAGGTGACAAACCCTAAAAATGGTGATCCGAGCCCCCTAAAAAGATAGGGCCTTTGAAAATGTGCCCTCTTCAGAGAGAGAAAAATTTTGATGATTTTTTCTTCGTATTTTCACTTTCTCTCAAATTTCTTCAAGAAGCAACGAAGGACACTAACACCAACTCCATATTTAAAACCCCAAAAAAAAAAAAAACGACCTTTCCAATCTCTTTTCACTTTAACAAGATTAAGACCAATTAAGCAAAATGCCTTAGTGAAGCAAAATTTTTGGTTTTGGGTACAACAAGGAGCAAAGCCAACCTCAATAGGCTTTATCAACATCCTTCCAGTATGTGGCAAAATGTGATCATAAATGCAGAAAATGGCAAAATTAAGAGGTTTTCTTAGTTGTTTTCGTCTATTTTCTTGTTTTATTTATTTATTTTAAATTATTTATCCATTTTCACTTCTTTTTTGTATTTTCCCATTACTAGCTTCATAGAGAGGAACAAGATAAGAGGAAGAGATGGAAGAACGCATAATTAGAACTAGGAATAAGGCAAATAGAGGGGCTATATCTAAAACCTATTTCCTTTTTATTTACTCTTTTCCAATGCAACTAGGAAGAAGAAAAAGACAAGAGGAAAGGATTGAAGAACACAAACTGGAACTAGGAATAAGGCAAGTCGAGGGGCTATACTTTTAAAAATCTATTTCTTTTTTAATTTACTCTTTTCCAATGCAACTGAATATGTGTTTGACTCCAACTGACCTACTTTGGTTATTTATGGACATCAACATAATCTCATCATGTATGTGTTGTTTGTTTCTTTCTCAAATTTGTGCGATTTCAACCTTTTCTTAAATGGTTGTTAAATTATTAGATATTTTGTCTGTTCTATATAAATAAATGATGAACTTACATTTACCATTTCATTGTTGATATTTTAATATTTCATATTGTAAGGTATAAAAGTTAGATGGCATTATTGAAGAACTGGAATCCTTTTAATTTTTTCTTGGGTATATCTTTCCAATATAGCAGTAGTTCAGTATTGGTAGAAAGGGTTTCTCTTTTTATGCTTACAGAATGTAGTATGTACTTGGTATTATGTGCAAACAATGGGACAAGAAAGAGCTTTCTCTGACTCTAGCTGTGTGATGTTCATTTTCCAGGTAGCCTATGTATTAGGACAATTACAAGATAAAGTTGCTTCTATTGCACTCACAGAAATCTTGAAAGATCTTAGTGAGCATCCCATGGTTAGGCATGAAGCTGCTGAAGCACTTGGTTCCATAGCTGGTTTGTTCTTTCATATCCATCCACTGGCTCTGATTGCGTTTATGTGTTCTCTGGTGCAAACATATGATTAAGTGCCCCTGCATGGATCCATAGTTTCTAAAATATAGCATATGGTATTTGAACGCATTGAAGCAAGGGAATAGTTGTATTTTTAATCCCATTCAAGTGAACGGTGTCCCATTTTGGAATAAACAAGATCCATGGAAGAATCTTCCTTGCCAACAAAAGTATTATATAATATATGTATGCTTTGTTTTATAAGGTAATGTTGCCTCATATAGCTTTCTTGGGAAAGTGGCCAATATTTTCATGGACACAGTTTAACATTGTTGTAAATTTGTAATAACAATAACTTTGTACTTACACATCAAGACTGCGTTTTAATACCTATGTAACAAACACCTCTTAGCTTCAATTTGAAGTGTCTTGCATATCTTGAGGGCACATCTTAAGGTTTTAGCAACAAATCATAAACAAGAATCTGAGGGCACATCTTAAGGTTTTAGCCACAAATCATAAACAAGAATCTAGAACTTATTCATTATAGATGAACAGTTCTTGTGTCTTAAATTTGTCGTTGTTAAGTGCAAATATACATATAGGGAGAACATATCAGAATAATTGAGAGAAAGGGAAAACATAAAATGGAGCATACATAGCCTTTGACTCGAAGAAGCTCAAAATGGGAGAAACTTTAGAATAACAACGGATCTCCTTTAGCCACTATCTCCTTGCTGTTTGATAAAGGTTTGCTGCCTTCTTGAGGCCTTCATGGACATCTTACATATTTAAGGTTATTCCTAAACACCTATCCAGCTTTTCTACTTCTCTCTACCCTTTCCAGTTATACTTCCACTTCCATAAGACTACTTGACTTAAGTAACTAAGTACAATACAGCCAGTTACAACTGAAATGAACAGCCCTACAATGTACTTCAAGGGATTAAATAGCTCATGAGTTACAAGAGAGCCCGAAGGTCTTTTTTTTTCGTCTTATCCATTATCATGCCCCCACTGAATGAAGGAGATTGCAGCTTTGATAAAACATCAAGATCACAGACTGTAAACTTATAACCTAGGCGGTCAAAATAAAGATGGCAGCGATTCTATAAAAGGAGTCGATTAAGATTAAACTAAAGAATATCACGGCCAGTGATTCCTAAAAGCATACAGTTAAAATTAAATCAAGAGTTTGAAGGCAGTGATTAACTATGAAAGGTTGTAACTTTTGTGAAGGCCATAGTGTGAAGAGTTGCAACTCCCTCAATAATAAGATATAAAGGGGAGATCATTTCTTGGGAAGAGGGGAGTAATGAAGTATCATCCAAGCATTTATTCATCAATCCATCAAGAAATTTCAATCAGCAAAGATCAATCAAGCAAACAGCAATAAATCTATCAATTCATCAAGCAATCAGTCTTGAATTTGAGGAAGTGTCTTGCAAATAGGGAGGGCAAAAACCCTTCCAAGTTCACGAGTGTAAGGATTGTGACCCAATTAATCTCACAAAAATGATCAACAACTCAATATCTCATAAGTATGGAATAAAAATGATACAACATCATTAAGTAAATAAATTACATAACACAACCTCATGTATGTAGTGCATAATCCAGGCAAATGCACATAATAACTGATATACAAAAATACAACTCTGGCTCTCATGCCATGAAGTCAAATAAATATACAATCTAGAAGCACAAATACAATCAATCATATAAGAATAATGTGAAGAATATACAATATAGTCTCTAATCGCCACCGACCCTCACAGTCATCCGCAAGTCAAGAGATGAGAACATGGTTCAGGTGCTTTTCCGCCCAACCACGAAGTTTACGCTTCCCCGAAATTCTTCCTAACACAAAGAATACCCGGCCCTACACAAAGTACCTAGCAACCTGGAAATAAAAAGCAGGAGGGAATCCCGGTGCAAGCCTGATATATATGCTTGCATTTCTAACATGAACATGCAATGTCCCACAAACAAGATATGGTAGAATAATTTTGCTCGGTAAATTTCATCTATTTCAATGAACACATGGCTTTAGTCAAAGCACTAAAAGTATCAAGTGGATCCTGAAAAGAGGATCGACATTCTCTGTGTTGTACCCAAACCCAAATTTTTTGCTTCACTAAGGCATTTTGCTTAATTGAGTCTTAATCTTGTTAAAGTGATGTCAAAAGGTCATTTTTGGACCTTTTAAATATGGAGTTTGTGTCAGTTTCATGATAGTCTGTTACTGAAGAAATTCAAGAAAAGTGAAAATCTGAAGGAAACTCATCAAAATTTTCTATCTCTGAAGAGGGGAGCACATTTTCAAAAAGGCGCCCTACCTTTTAGGGGCTCAGATCCTGTTTTTAGGGTTTGTCAATTCCAACAGACATTTGTTTGGTATCACGCTAGCTTCGCAACAGGCTATCAAGCCTGTCAAACAGACCTGTTTTGTGCAAGTTATGGAAGATATAGCGGAAAAAGGGAAGAACGACAAAATTGGCTAACACTGGAGAAAAGAGCAGCTTTTGAGAAAGGCGCCCATCTTTTTGAGGTGTCAAATGTAGGTTTTTGACTAAATGCCACCCAATATGTTTATCTCACATTTGTTTAGGCTTTGCGACACATCTGTCAGTGGGTGAATCTGAGTTGCAGAAGTGCTTGAGCCAGAGGTCAAACATGGGGTCAAATCTTGGTCAAAATATCAAGGAAAAAGCAAAAGAGCACTTTTTCAGAAAGGCGCTTGAGCTTTTCAAGCCTTTAATGCCTTCTTTTTGATGTTCTCGGTTATCTGTTCTCTCGTGTTACTGCCCAACGCTGCCTATCCTCGCCGATCGTAAGATGACCCGTCACGGCAATGGAAGTTTTAATAAGTTATTTTGTCGGGCCTGTGAATGGCCCTGGGTGGAAAAGAGCAACTTTTCAAAAAGGCGCCCTTGATTTTCACCCCTCAGATGATGTTTTCTGGAGAAATGTGCCTTTGCAGCTGTCATGTGGAATGAGGTCAGCTCTGCAGTGAGCCTGTGATCCAGTCCTGAAATTTGGTCAATCAGAAGTTATGAAGGATTTGATTTTCCCTTCGTACGAGATGGAGATGAGAAAATTTGACTAAGTCTGAGAAAAAGAGCAATTTTTGAAAAGGGCGCTTGGGTTTTTGACCCTTCAAATCTTAGTTTTATGATGTTCAGTCTCAAGGTACCTTTTGATCAGTTTTTGTCCTGCTCTGCGATGCATCTGTCAGCCAGCCAATCGGTGGAGTCAGTCAGCCAGTGTCAGAGGATGAACAGAGGTCCCGAAAGAGGTTTAAATCCAAATTTTCATCAAAATTGGCTTAGTCTGGAGAACGCCTAGAGAGGTCAAAGTTGAGTTTTTGAAAGAAGTTGACTGGTGCGCCCTAACTTGAGTTCTGACTTCAGTTAGACTGAACGATTTCTGGGTTGTCATCTCCAGTTCATATTTTGGCATGTTGAGTGTTCTTTCAGTTTGCATGTCGAGTTAACTTATTTGCATGTCCAATTAACTAACTTTGCATGTTGAGTTAACTTGTTTGTATGTACACTTAACTGAAGTGCATGTTTGAAAATCCTCGAGTTTGAATGCATGGCACATTAGTTGAAGTTTTGTGAAGATTTTGTGAAGTTGACACTTCATTATATATTTTAACTTCAGTCTTCAAAAGGGACGCTTTAGTTAAGATTTTTAACTAAAGATTTAAAGCATGAATTTTGAGTTGTGAAGTTTGGCGACTTTAATATGGAATTGTCAACTGAAGCTTAATTCGCATGGTGCTTTAAATAGAATTTTGCAACTGAAGTCTTAATAAGGCGACTTTAGTTCTAAAGCATGGTGCTTTATTTAGCTCATTTTAGCCTTCAATTAACTAAATTGAGGTCCAATCACAAGCCAAGCGCAATTTTCAAGGTTGCATGCATTTCTTACGAATTTTAATGATGAAACTCTATTTGTTCAAGCTTAGGCGTCCATTATTTCTTCATCACAAGCTTAGAAACATACATTCTTCTTGAGCAAGCAGTGATTTGAAGGTGCTACAGGTGTCAGAATTCAGCGTTCTTCATAGCAACGGATTCAGTTTGTTCAGAGGAAGGCGATTCCAGACTTTGTTTCACCTTGTATGTGTTCATCGACCCAAAACAGTAGATAGGCGACCCCACAAGAGGCAAAGCAAATAAAACCTTCTTTCTTCTCTCGTCTT
>VDFB02100423.1:0-22619 GCA_007258455.2 Sequoia sempervirens | reverse complement strand
TTATTTTAACTTGTTGGATTGACAAAAGGAGTTGAATATTGATTGTTGAAGCTTCTACAACGATTGCAGTGCCATTCCTACAGATTTGCAAGTGTTCATTGGCTGCTACAAAGATTGTTGAAGATTATTTTTGCAAAAAGGTATGTTTTTCTCATTTTTTTCTCATTTTTTCATTCTTTTTTTTTTGTTTTACAAACAGAAACTTTGTTTTGCATCTTTTTTTTTCTGTTCTTCTATGAATGTATACATTGTGCAAGATTCAAAAGAGCTAGGTTTTAATTTTTTAAAAATTATTATATTTTGTTTTCATTCAAATTTTGAATGTGTTGTTTGCAAAACAAATTGCCATAGGAATCACAATGTCAATGGGTTCTACCTCCGGCTCCATAGCTAAACCAAACCCAAAGTTCAAAACAAGTGCAAATTCTCCTCTATGGCAGTATGTTGAAATGATAAGACAGCTTCCAGGTGGTGGTGGTTATGTTTGGAAATGCAATGGGTGTGATGTTCAATATTCTAGTTCATACCATAGGGTGAAAGCACATTTGTGTGGCATAACTGGAAAAGGCATCTCACCTTGCCCTGGAAAGAAAGATGCCCCTATTCAACCTGAGACAATTGCAAAATACATTATGGAGCAAGAACTAGCAGATCAACGGGAAGCCCAAAAAGGAAATCACCCTTTGTTAAATAAAAAATCAAAGGGAATGTAGCCCCCATCTAATCCCAATCCCAATATTGTGGTAGAAGACCACCCATTTATGGCCATTCCAAATCTTCAAGCTCAAAGTGCACAACCTTTTGCAAACAAGAGAGCAAAGGGACCTTTGGAAGTTGCATTTCAAAATGAGAGTCGAGCCCTTGCCGACCAATGTGTAGCAAGATGCATATATGCCAATGGACTATCTTTTAATGTTGTTTGTTCTCCATATTGGAAAGAGATGTTGAGAACGGTTAATGAAGCTCCAAAAGGGTACAAGGGCCCGGGTTATGAGAAGGTGCGTAGCACTTTATTGGAAAAGGAGGTTGAGTTGGTTGAAGATGCATTGAAGCCTATAAGAGATTCATGGGTTGAGACAGTGTGTCCATTGTTTCAGATGGTTGGAAGGACTCAAAAAATCGGCCTTTGATCAATGTCATAGCGGTGTCCCCTAAAGGGGCAATGTTTTTGAAAGCCGTGGATTGTGAGGGGCAAGTAAAAGATGGGCAATTTATTGCTAATATTCTTATTGCAGCCATTGAGCAAGTGGGAGCCCGCAACGTTGTTCAAGTTGTAACGAACAACACGAAGAATTGTAGAGTTGCAGGGTTGTTGGTTGAGGAAAGATATTCACATATCTTTTGGACACCTTGTGCGGTCCATTCACTCAATCTTATGCTGCAAAAGATTGGGAATAAAATTGAATGGATCAAACAATTGTATACTGAGGCTGAGTACATTCAGATGTTCGTCACCAACCACCACTTGTCTCAAGGGATCTTTAGAACATTTTCAAAATTGGAGCTATTGAAGGTAAGAGAAGTAATATTTACATTTGTCATTTTCTGATTTTCATAATTTGATTGTTCAATCTAATTTAAATTCTTCTTTAAAGTTTATTTTTAAATATTAATTATTATTTTTAATTTGCAATAGGTTGCAGAAACCCGCTTTTCCTCTAATACAATCGTCTTGAGACGACTTGTGAAAGTTAGGCAAGCACTTTCTAGCATGGTAATTAGCACCAATTGGTCTATATGGAGGCAAAGCAGCACTGAAAGAGCAACAAGAATTAAGAGCTTGATATTAGATGACTCATGGTGGGATCGTGTGGAGTATCTCCTTAGCTTCACCGAGCCCATTTTGAGTATGATTCGCTATACTGACATGGACAAGCCATGCATTGGACAAATATATGATGGTATAGACTCAATGCTTGAGAAGATCAAGTGCATCATAAATGCAAGAGAGCAAGACCTTGAAGAGACTTTCTTCAAACAAGTGCATACAATTGTTGAAGAAAGATGGAACAAAATGACAACTCCATTACACCTTCTTGCCTTTGCATTGACTCCAAAATACTACAGCTCTCAGGTTCTTTCACAACCAGGAAGGCTTCCTCCATATAGAGATTTAGAAGTGGTTGAAGGGTACAAGGCAGCATTTGTGAGACTCTTCCCTGATCGAGATTTGCGGAGTGTAGTCACGGATGAGTTCACTAATTTTGTGCACTCAAATCATCTAGATGTTGATGCCTCCCGTGATAGGTTCTTAAAGGATGTTCATTCTTGGTGGTACTTCCATGGACAATACTTCCAAAATTTGCAGCCCCTTGCAATCAAAATTTTATCACAAGTAAGTTTAATAAATTTTCATATTTTAGTTTTAAAAGTTTCATAATTCCATTTATAAATTTTTAATTGTTTACTTTGTCTTCATAGGTTGCTAGTTCATCCGCATCTGAGAGGAATTGGAGCACATTCTTTCATCCACTCAGTAAAGCGCAATAAATTGCTGTCAAAAAAAGCGGAGAACTTAGTATATGTGCATTCCAACTTGCATCTCCTTTCACACAAACAACCTAACTACAAGGAAGGGGAGACGAAGTTGTGGGATATAGTGCCAGAGGATACTGACTTGGATGCTTGTAGTTCCCAACATATTGCATATGAGGATGAGGATATTCAACAGGAGCATGGGCACATTAGTAGTGCTAGTGATGGTGCCATTGGCACTACTTGTGATTCATCTAGTCTTCCTACATCTAATGTCAACATTGATATGGATGATCTAGAGAATCCATATGATGATTAAAACTTTGAAAGTGTTGTAATATTGAACTTGAAGTTTGAACAATGAATATTTATCATGCATGTTTTAAATGACATTCAAGTTTATGATGGTTTTGTTGTTTATATGATGTTATCAGTTATGTGATATTCTAATCCTAATTCATGCTTCTAGGCTGCATATATATATATATATATATATTTTACATATTTTGTAATTTGTACTAACGAACCCAAGACGAACCGAACTCCATTCCCCAAACCCAACGAACACGTGGCCGTTGGGGCACATCACCTGCACACAGGGACATTACAGCCCACCACGCTCCGCGGGTTTCGACCTCAAGACCTCGGCTTTGATACCACAAAGGCCCAACCACTACACCAAAAGACCGGCCTAGTAGTGAGGGCGGCTACCCAAGGTGTTAAGGGTGGCAACCAGGGAGGAATCTTTCACCACCGAGGCCATCACCGGAGAATCTAGGGTCTTCTCCAAACCCAACGGACACGTGGCCATCGGGGCACATCACCCGCGCACAGGGACATTACACCTTGTGGTGGAGGAGCTTTTTTCTTTCCATACTCCTTAGCTCCTAAGGGTTGAGAAACATCCAACATGACAGTATTTGCATGGTCTTCCAAAGGAACCTTTATCAAGGAGGGAGAAGGTGTAGCTAATCTAGAATCGACAATAATATTTTTGTAATTTTGAACATGTCCCTCCATATTGGAAGGAGGGAACCCCTTCTTTAGAGAACATTTGCATACCTATTGGAGCATTGAAATCTAAAGGGTTGGATAGGATACTGGATGGAGTTAGGAAGATCCATGCCGTGACCAACGTAAATCTTTTTAGGCAAGTTAGATTGAGGCTCTTCAAAATTCTCAAGGACATCAAACCTATTACTTTTTTTTTCTTGTGGGATATCCTTCCTCTAGTAGTTCACATTCTTCCCCTTATTTTGAGTTTTCTTAGGAATATACCCATTTGAGTCTAGCTCTTCTACTTGAGATGGGCCTTTTCCTCTTGCTTTGAATTTAGTTGCCAAAACTTGATGAAGGGATTGAGGAATCTTTGGAGTCTTCTTATGTAATATCCCCCACCCAAGATGGATTGAAATTTTTTACAATTTCCCCAAGTTTGACAATGTAAGCATTTTGTCAAACATATCACTCACAACTACTTTGAGTTTGTTTTCGGATTTTGTTTCACAATATGATAATTGATTTTTACAATGCATTCACAATATAGTTTTCCGTCATAATATTCGATTACAAAACAATATACACTGCAAGCCTTATAATAAAGACATGTTTCATACTATGAATATTTGGCTGATACAATTTCTAGAAAGCTCTCTTTTAATAATGTATACCAAACATTGCATACATTCCTTACACAAACATATGATTCTAACTTGGCAGATGGTGAAGTATGAAGTTGGCTAACCAATTTAAACACTGACCTCTGATTATATATATATGATCGATACTTCTTGCAAGGAATATGGTGGCTCATGAGTTAGTCCCTGCAATAAATACTCCTCCCAACTTCAAGACCTGGTGCATTCCTCTACAACCTTGGCACACCGTATAAACTCTCCCACGCCCATGTTATTCTTTCCAAAGAGATGTGGCTGCTTATACCAAGGCCACGACTCCCAAGGAGACGATGCGGCTACACCAAGGATGTTGCAATATAAATAGCATCAGGCTTAGGGAATATTATTTGTGTCTTTCTTGCTTGCGTCCACTTTATCATTGAACATTGCCACCTTGGTCGCTATTTCCTAAAAAATACAAGCTTCAGTGTTGACCCTTCAACTCTTATGTGGGTACCTCAACAGGGTAAGATAATATCACCGCCACTTAATAAAAGAGATTAGTACGAACAAAGTCTTGGAATGGTGATACTAGCATCAGTTGTACGGATAGCAATGTCAAAATATAAATAAGTATTAATCTTAAAATCCCCAATGGTAAAATATATCACTAGATCTCAAACTTGTCAAACCTCCAATCTTGCAATATGAAAAATATTGAAATTTGTCTTTGCAAACTTATGAATTTCTCAAACGTTGATTATCTTGTAAACTCCTCCATTTTGGAAATCTTCATAAATCCTTGAAATTTTTCTTCATAGAAGACTTCACAAATTTCTAGAAATGGATCAATTGATCATTGAATCCCAATTGCAAATCCTGAATGAATTCACCCTTCGATGGAATTTAGTTTTCATTCAATCCATCTTGAAACTTGAGGGTTTTCGTCCTCCAGTTCTCAGAAAGCCAAGCTCTCAAAAATTCCCAGTTTTCCAAAAGATGCAATGAATTCCTTTTTACCACCTTTTATAGTCCACCTTTTTAATATTTAAATATTAAATAGTTTGCCAATGTAAAAGTAACTTTATTTAATATTTGAGCATATTACAAAATAAAGTCACTTTAATGTTTTATTAATTAATTAAATATAAACGTCCTCAAATATAATTTTAGAACAATTTAATATTTAATTAATTAAATTATCTTGGTGGTGACTAATTGGGAATTGTGGACATTACATCTTAGGATAGTTCCTCTATAAATGCCCATAAGCACGACAAGCACAACATATGAAGGAAGGGCTTCATAATCTTTTCGTTGTATCCATTGCATGTCTAATTCGAAGGAATCAAGTAACGGATTATTCAAATCAATTTCAACACAAAGTTGAGCATAAGTTGTTACCTCTCTTTCTAGCTTATGGTGAGAAGGGCCCAAGGTTTCCCTAGAATAGCTGCAATAGGTTGTAGATATTTGTCTCCAAAATTCCATAGGAAGTTAAAGGAGGCGAACCTAGATTGGGATATTAGCAGGGAGCTCCTCCGCTAAATCAAATCCCACATGTCAAGGTGTGATGAATAAACTTGGTTGATTGTGGAAATATGGTCCCCCTCAAAAATCTTGTTACGATTTGCCATTCTTGTGAAGACTACAAAGAAATACCCATTTGTGGCTAAAATCAGTTCCATATCTCCTTAGGTTGTCAAGTTCTATGGGCCCAAGTTTTCAAGAAAGGAAGAAAAATCTTTATGCCTATGAATTTGCAAATCAAAACATGCTCAAAAGAGCACATCGTCTATGATTAGTTCCGGATTTGTGACCAAGATTGGCTGATCTGCACTTTTCTCTAGGCACCCATTTGTTCTATGACGATTTTCCAACTTCTAGTCTGATCTGGCATCATTGGTTGCATGCATCAAAAATCGAACATTATTATACCCAGAAGAAGAGGGTTCATCAGCATTAATGACATCTTTGAAAGACAAAAGTGGGGGGTCTGTTGGACCCTAAAGCATCACCATGCAGCTGTAATTCAGAAAACCCAGAAAAAAATAAAGAAGAAAAGAGAGGGAGGATAAACCCCACACTCCCATCACGTCTGCACCAAAACCTAAAAACAACATGGGCCCTACAGATCGCAGGACCAAAGGCTCTTGAGAAAGCCCAGCTGCGGCCTCACACTAGCCTCATGGCTTTGCCAGCAGCGCTCCATCTCTCCATTTGCCTGTTTCCTTGCATGGTAACAGCTTTAAATCCATAAAAATTCTCTATATTTCATCTTTTCAATTTACTGAGTCCAAGTCTGCAACAAAAACGAGCTTGCTGAGTCTTAGTTTTGTAAATACGGTCGATACACTATTTAGATTGTTAGTTTTATAACCAGATTTAAATTAAGCAGAAATAAAACAATTCATACAATAAAACTCAGCATATACCCTGGGAAAACCCTCCTTCTTGACGGAGAAAAACCCAGCAACAATATATCACTTATATATTGATAAAATCGCAGCAACTTTGCTTTACAATATGGCCAATATACAAGGCCGATATGATGCAATGATAACAGCACCTCTCTAGATGCCAATAATGACTTCTGTCAAAGTCGATCTTCTTGAAGCAATAAATCAAACTGCTGTAGATAGCGATCTCCTCTCAGAGTTTTATGCAAACTTGTCTTGAACTTAATTGGATGCCACATGGAAGAGAGAAGACTTGTATTTATACATATTGAAGTGTCTCTTCATGAAAAGGTCGGCCTCATTCAAGAAGATGCGTCTCTTACAAAAGGTGGCGATCTTTTAATTAAAATCGGCCATCACAAAATAAATATAAATTACAAATTTAAAAGGAGGCATCACTTCACTTAGGATCACCTCAAATAAATAAGAAGTCATGACTTTATATATTTGATTAACATTTAATTCGGGTGAAGGATAATCGCGACGCTATAACATCAACACTCCCTCTTAGCTAGGGAGGAATCCTTCTAGATATCCAATGTCATGGAGTCTCTCAACATGACGCTCACAATGGCTACACCCATTTGGGGAAAAGAGTTCATCACGAAGTCACTCAACGTGATATTGTCATGGAGTCACTCAACATGACGTCCACCATGGCTACACCCATGTATGGAAAGAACATGTGCACAAGTGCCCATCACGAAGTCACTCCAGCATGATGTCATCATGGAGTCTCAACATGATGTCCCACTGGCTGCTCCTTGGGTGAAAAAACCTTACAGAGTACAAAGAGATTCATCAGGAGTCTCTCAGCGTGATGATGTCATCAAGGAGTCTCAACATGGCATCCATGATGCTTCTCAGTGGAAAGAACCACATCTCGAGTCTTAGAGGAAGGACAAGGGCTTTCACCTCAAATTTCTCGTCTTAGAGAAATGCATTATAGCAAATCACAGAAGATCACTGATGTTGTGTCTCCCTCTCAGCAAGGGCTTCATTCTCCACAACTCCAAGATTGTCTCGAAAATGCACAAACTTCACTCTAGAGAGAGGCTTGGTGAGAATATCAGTTGTGTGATCATGATTACCGTGTACCTCGATTAGATGGCTTTCCACCGGTACCATATCTACGATGCCAATGGTATTTGATCTCCTCCATGTTTTTGATACTGTCATGCCAACACCTAGATTCGAGATAAGCTTCCACCTGACTTTGGTGCTCACAATGAATAGCGATGCGGCTCAATGATTGTCGGACAATCCTGCCAAGAACTTGAAGCCCTGCTTTGCTTCTTGAGGTACATACATGCTGCAATATAATACGTATATAGCGATTGCTTGGGTACTCACGATGTTGCTTCTTGCTACCGCCAGAAATTATAGTAGTCCCCAAGCTAAAGCAACATCTAGAGTGCTCTTCATCTATTCCTCAGAAGCCCAATCGAATCTAAATGGCCTTGCAACTTTGAATACATTGGAAGTAGATCTCAAGAAGCCATATCCATTTATTACTTAGCAAGTATCTCAAGATATGCTTAATTTTAGCTAAGATCAATTTACCTTGGATTCACTTTTGTTGAGAGGGCACCACTGCATGGCGTGTTTGTGGCCCAGGCCCCAGGCCATGGCGGAGTGATAGAACAGCATGGCGCGGGATCACAGATCCCCGAACTAGCTGCAGACTCACTTAACTTCTTCAAATTTGTTTCCATCGGTGTAGACATAGATTTGCAATCCATCATCCCAAATCTCTTCAAGATGTCTATAGTATATTTCCCTTGACTCAGAATAATCTCATTGGGTCTCTGCCATACTTCCAATCCTAGAAAGTAATGCATAAAGCCTAGATCCTTCATCTCAAACTCAAAAGCTAACTCCTTGCATTTGACAATGAGATATTCTGCTCCAGTAAGAAATAGATCATCAACATAAAGAACCAAGATTAAAGCCTCACCATTAACTACCTTGAAGTAAAGATTTGAATCAGCATCATTCTTGGAGAATCCCAAGCTCATCAAGTATTGATCAATCCTCTCATACCAAGCACGAGGAGCCTGCTTAAGGCCATACAAAGCCTTCTTCAATCTACAAACATGAGACTCCTTCCCATGAATCACAAAGCCATCATGTTGCTCAATGTATACTTCTTCAATCACACCATTAAGGAATGCTATCTTCATGCCCATTTGATGTAGCTTCCATCCCTTAGCTACTGCAATAGTAATAATAGTCTTGATGGATGTATAACGAGCAACCAAAGCAAATGTCTCCTCATAATCTATTCCCTCTTTTTGAGAGAATCCTCTAGCCACAAAACTTGCTTTGTACTTCTCAATGCTTCCATTAGTTGCATGCTTGATCTTGAAAATCCATTTAGAAGATACAACTGATTTCCCTTTAGGTCTCGGTACAATATCCCAAACATCATTCTTGATAATAGATTGATATTCTTCAGCCATAGCATCTCTCCATACTTGCTGACTTGATGCTTCCTCAACACTGGAAGACTCAGACTCAATGATATGACTCATCAATGCTACATAGCCTGGAAACTTCTGTGGTCTTTTGCTTTCTTTGAATGTGCCTCTAGGGGCTGCATACTTCTTTGCATCTTGCATAGTCTGTCTAGCCCATAGAGGTCTCTTTCGACCTATAGCAATATCTCTCGGATCATTAGTAGGTTCTATGGGATCAACTAGATCACTAGCCTCTTCTGGTTCAGTAGACTCCCTCTGAATCTTAGGAGTATGATCTGTTGATGTTATAGCAGCTTCGGGCTCATCCTTCTAGCCACGTGTGAAGACATAAAATTGCATATAGCAATTGGCTATTTATTTTATTGAGATAGTTAGTTAAGTGAAGAGGCACTTCACTTGGCAACATTACATTTTCTCTTGGCCGACCTTTGTATTTTCATCTTGGCCAACCTTCTTTGTAATTCGCAATTTATATTTGTAACTATCTTTTGTATTGTGGGCCAACTTTCTACATGAAGAGGTGTGACCTGTGTAACGACCTATCCTATACGTGAAATAAAAATTCCTTAATTTTTATAACTTTTAACAAAAGTAAACGAGTAATAACACTTTAATAAATTTTTTTCTTTTCTTTTCAAATTGAAATACATCATATAAATACAATTTTAAAGCTTTTCACAATAAAATAACTTTTACCATTTCAAAATGAATAACAGAGTATGAAAGCATAAGAGTACATACACAGCTTAAACAACTTTTGCACAAATAGAAGTAAGACGGTCTAGGATCTTCCCTTTCAAATCTTGGTTCTTTAGACGTCTGATTGTGGAGGAGAAACATCACTCGGGTGCTTTTCCGCCAACCACAAACTAATATTGCGGTCCCCCACACATTCATTTTTCAATGAATGGCCCTCCCTTCGTCGAAAGGATTGGATGAGTAACTGATTCTGTTAACCAACTGAGCATAGTGGTGTGTCCTACATAACTAGATTCTTGTATCCCACAATCCCAAACTAGTATGTACTTATTGGATCACTGTGAACTGACAATGTAATCATCTCTCAATCTAAGAGGATGTAGGTACATTACATTACTACGACCATAGTATTCTGATTCAGTAAACGACTGAATAAGTCATCTATCACTTACACTACTTAGGGCCGATTCGACTTTGGGCTACCTTACTCTATGCGTAGGCTATGTCCTTCAATGGGTTGAGTTTACCCCAGACTTCCTACCTCAAACAGTCTACTATGAAATGAGCCAATAAACAAGTATCTAATATCCTAATTCCTGATTTCGGAAATTTTTATCCTAGGAGTGAAGCTTGTCAGAGTTAACCTAATAACATAAGCTAAAGATCATACTTGGTTTGACATCATTTCGTTCCTAGTAGATATTAATTACTCTACGTATTCTACATATACGAAGATCATTCAAAATTGCAAACACAATCAAATGCACATAAAAACCCTTCATAAAATAATGCATATTAAGTAAAGCTACCCTTAAGCTTTTTAAACAATTGATTCCCTTCTTAAAACCCTTTTATCCATAAATCCTTCTTTTAATCTACCATTAAAATGTATTGAATTTCCTAAGTATTTACCCTAATTGCATTGGTTTCCCTCATTCATTTGCCCTTCAAATACAAAGAAATTCCTCACGCATTTATTCTTAATGAAAGTTCATCAAAACATTATTGATTTTCTACGAACTATTTGCATATTTCATACTAATTTTAAATATCAAATTCAAGAATAAAAGAGAACAACATTCAAACAAGAATTACTAAATAGATATCATGCCTGCTATAATAAGCTCTCCTTTTCCAGCACTGTTCCGTCAGCAACTTCCGGAATTCCCAATAGGAGATGGCTGTTTTGCAAAATATCTCTCTTTCAATGTAGATGACTCCTTCAAATCACTTTTCTTAATTAACACTTCTCTAATAGAAGTTGTTAATTCACTATTCTAAAAGGGATTTAGCACGGTCAATTATCTGCAGTTGATAAAGGTTTCTAATTCTCACACTCTCTGCAAAATGATGAAATGCAGCAATAGAAAACAACACAGCAGCTTGGAAATTGGGAAAGAAAGCTCTCAAATTCACAAAGGATAAATTGCACAAGGATATTTTTCAATGAATGGCTGGGCAAGTATTTATTGGCTTGTAATTGCAACTATTTCCTTCATTTTGGGCATGTAGAATGACAACAAGGCGCATATACCCAGTGAAATGTCACTTGGCAAGCAACTAAACCCTATGTCACCTCAAAAAGGAGTGAATCGACCTTCATGGAGCCAGCAATAGTAGAAAAATTCAACTTTAATCTCAGAAATCGCCACCTACAGGAAAAACGTCTTTGCCTGGCGCATACAAATAAATGACTCATTTTGCTGCGATTTTGTCAAGTCTCAGCTTGTTACAACACAGAAACATTGGTTGGCATTCCCTATTATCCAGTTCTGAAAGTTTCCTCCTCCATTTTTGCTGTGTTGAAGCTTTCTTCATTTTCACGTGAAAACTCTCAGTTGTGTTTTGTTAATTTTTCAAATGTTTACACAAAATATTTGATTCATAAAAAGGTTTGATACTCTATGAAGTTTCATATTTTGCTAAGACTAGCGACTATCCTCTTTAAATAATCCACTTAATAAACTTTGCTCACGTTAAAAGATTTAAATCTTTTAACTTTATTACTTTTGAGTTCCATATTTATTCTCTTAAATATTACAAATATTTCCACTTTGGAGTTTACAAATATTTTCACTTTAAATATTTAATAATGTATATTTATATATTTTATAATATATGTATTTTAATTAAGTATTAATATATTTATATATATAAATATATATATATATATATATTTTCGACATTACCATCGTAATGTATATATATATATATATATTTATATATATGCATATATTACCTTAATATTAATACATATATTTTATACCTTATAAAATATATAAATATATATATATTTACACATGTATTTATGTATTTATGTATATATCATAAAATATAATCACATCATTGATATATACATTTATACATACATATATATGTAAATTTCCTAGACAATAATATTAAAATATTATTTTCACCACAAATATTAAGCGGGGTGTGTACGTATATACATGCGTATAACCATATATGCTCTTGTGTATACATATGTATGCGTATATACATGTCGACACATGCGTGTGAGTATATCCAACTTAATGTACGTATGTATCGATATGTCTATACATATAGATACGTGTACACAATGTATATATGTGTATACGTACCCACTCAACCTTTAACACATATCTATCATATCATTCATACAAGGGGTCACAGTACAATAATCTGACATTAAACAATCATTACTCACAAAGAACAAAGAAGTAAATCAAACTCCTAAAGCCTATGGATGACTTATCAAGACTAACTTATCTGACTTGGTTCCTCTATACCCATCATGATGTGTGTGTATGCTCAATTGATTAACATTACCGGTTAAACGACCAAGCCCCTCTCCCAAGTGATATTTCCCCTCCGCTTGGAGGACTGGTTCATATACCTGCATCCACAGTTATAAATTCACGGCGATCAAATGCTCACAATAATAGCAGTATATATAAACTTCGCAAGATATAACAACATCACACATTAACCTCATAACGTTTTCACCATGATTAACATCAATTGAACAACATAAGAATGAGACAATCATTAATGTACAAAACTCATATTGATAACAAGGTGCATCATATCTTTATTCATTCATAAAATTGTCTTTACAAACACATAATCCTTATCCAATACTAATAGCCTAGTAGCTATACAATCGGGGTGTAATAACCTCTCTCATAAGTGTGTATTTATACAAGGTCTCTTCCTTTCATTTGACATCAAGAAAGTTCATCTCCTTCCTACACTCAAGTGCGAATTCTTCAAGATACAAGTGCGAATTCTATAAGGGCAGATTGAAGATCAAGTAAGAGCAGATTACTTGTTTGTTATTACAGCTATTGCTGGTGACTGAATCTTCGCCTTGTGATTGGCCTCATTGTAAAGAGTATTGTTGCCATTGTTTATATATAAGAGATATTTGTTGCTGGGTTTTTCTCCCTCAAGAGGAGGGTTTTCCTAGGGTATTTGCTGTGTTATTGTGTCTAATTTTTGAATTAAATTCTGCATATGTAATCTGATCTTAAAAAAACTAACATGATCAAAAGCGTCCATATCACAGGAATCTCTTGATCCCCATTATCTATCTCCATGTAACCCTTGACTGCTAGATCTTTTTGGATGCAACATTGCTAACAAAAGACATCACTTTGGAATCTCAATTTATTTATCTGGAATGTAAATTCTGTAGGTTTTTGAACACTCACTGTAGCCCACAAATATTCCTTTCTTGCGAGATGGTTCTAACTTAGATCTCTTATCTTTAGGCACATGAATATAAATAGGACAACCAAAGATTCTTAAATGGCTAACCTCAGGTTTCACACCTGTGAAGGCTTCTTCAGGTGTCATATTTTCCAATATTCGATGAGGGCTTTGATTTTGAACGCCTGTCTTTAGGTTTTGGATTAATACCTTTAAAGGAAGGTTTATGAAGTCTTGAGTGTCATGAATCCATGGCTTTGACTTGCCTCAACTATGGATCCTAATCTTCCTTTTTGCAGCTCCGTTTCTTTAGAGGATTATATGGAACACCAAAACTCCTCTTAATCCCTGCCTCGATACCTTAATTAGGAAGCCTTTAGAGTGTATTCTCCTCCGTTATTAGATCTCAAAACCTTGATCCTCTTTCCGGACAAATTTTCAACTTGAGCCTTAAATTCTTTGAATTTATCAAGTACTTCTTCAGACTCCTTAGACCATTGCACATCCTTTGCAAGTACCATCATGCTCCTGACTGAGTTTTGGAAGGCCAATAACCATCTTCTCCATGGATGGAAGAGCTTTGAAATGAAGGTGAGCAAGCCTCCTATGCCATAGCTCACTTGAACTGGTGGAATCATGCAACAGTGCTTGAATTGGATGAATGGAAAGTCTATATAGACTCTCTTGATGAACACCAATCACTTGGGCTGTCTTGATGCTAGAGTTCTTTGACCAAGCAAGAACTTTTCCCTCAAAAAATGCAACTTGATATCCTTTGTCCTCCAAAGCAGAATTGATACAGGTTCCTCTTGATGCAATGCAGACAAGACATCACTCAAATGAAGAGGATGCAGGAATCTAGATGAAGAGAGGTGGCACCAACACCTTTCACTGAATAACAAGCATCACCTTTGATTATCACTTGAATATTGGTTTCTCTTTCTACCAAATCTGAAAGATGCTCTCTATATCTTGGAATGTGTCGAGAAGTGCCACTATCAATCAACTATGTGCTACTAACGGTTGGAACATTGCTTGATAGGGCAGAGATGAATAGAAAAATTCTTGAGTTGTCTCTTGATTCCTACTGAGGAGAGACATCATCAACATTTGCAGTAGAAGCATGTTGCTTTGGTCTTGTTGCACAATCTCTAGCATAGTGACCATACTTGTCACATCTGAAGCATTGAATATGGGAGAGATCCTTCTTCATCTTTGATTCAGGAGCAAAATCTGATTTCCTGTCTCTATTCCTCTTGAAATTTCCTTTTCTTCCTTCTCTTCCCTTCCTTCTTGAAGTTTGAGCAGCAAGAACATGATTGTCTTCATTGTGAGAGCTTTGACCATTACCTCTTGCTGCCAACCTGGATTCCTTTTGAATGCAATCTGCTCTAAGATGATCAAAGTTTGGTAACTTAGATCTTCCATTGATACCTTGGATAAAAGGCTCCCAAGATTGAGGAAGATCGTTTAGTGCTAACATGACTAAGTCTCTATCTTCAACTATATCTCCAATGGCATATAGTTGATCCTTCAATTCCGTAATCTTCATAAAGAAGGGGATGACTGAATCTCCTTTAGCCATCTTGATGAGATGAAGCTGTTGCCTCAAAGCAAGAGCTCTGTTGGTGTTATTGATCTCATACAATCCCTCCAAAGTCTTGAACATCTCTCTAGCCATCTTCAACTTGGAGATAATAGGCACAAGGTGATCCTTCACGAAATCAATCAAGATCTTCTGGCCTTTGTGCCATTTTGCCTCCATTGTGTTTTCTCAGTCTCATTGGAAGGCTCGGGCACCTTGCTCTCCATGAACTCGAGAATATCATTTTCTTCCAATGCAATAAGAACTCTAAATTCCAAGAGGTGAAGTTAGATGCACCATCAAGTCTATCTTCAACTTTGAGTCCGTTCACCATTTTCGAAGCTAAGATAGACTCCCTTAGATGAAAAGAAGAGATGAAGATTTTGCTGCTTAAACAAATCTGATCACAATCTTGCTTAAACCTGCTCTAGTACCATGTTAGTTTTTTAACCAGATTTAAATTAAGCAGAAATAAAACAATTCAAACAATAAAACTCAGCATATACCCTAGGAAAACCCTCCTTGAGGGAGAAAAACCCAACAACAATATATCACTTATATATATTATATTGATAAAATAGCAGCAACTTTGCTTTACAATATGGCCAATATACAAGGCCGATATGATGCAATGATAACAACACCTCGCTAGATGCCAATAATGACTTCTCTCAAAGTCAATCTTCTTGAAGCAATAAATCAAACTGCTGTAGATACCGATCTCCTCTCAGAATTTTATGCGAACTTGTCTTGAACTTAATTGGATGCCAAATGGAAGATAGAAGGCTTGTATTTATACATATTGAAGAGTCTCTTCATGAAAAGGTTGGCCTCATTCAAGAAGATGCGTCTCTTACAAAAGGTGGTAATCTTTTAATTAAAGTCAGCCATCACAAAATAAATATAAATTACAAATTTAAAAGGAGGTGTCACTTCACTTAGGATCGCCTCAAATAAATAAGAAGTCACGACTTTATTTATTTGATTAACATTTAATTTGGGTGAAGGATAATCCTGACGCTATAACATCAACATAGATGACACAAGTATTTAATCTCTATCTATGTGGGATTTATACCTAAGTAAATGGAAGAAACATAAAGGTAAACAAAGAGGGTTGTGTGGTCAATGACCAGTTGTGAGCAAGGTCAACATGGTGCAGGTTTGTTTAACAAAATCAAAATGGTCTGCAATAACAAAGGCAGTGCCTAAACTTGTTGTGAGAACAGCTTGATTAATCTTCTTAGGGTGCACTCATTGTCTCATTTAACCCAGAAAAAGGGAAGAAAGCAAAAAGCTCTTATCTGCCAAATACATCCATTGGAGGTAACTATCTTGGAGCAATTAATAATGCTGAGTATAAATCAGATTGCGGGGGCACTTATCTTGAAGCTTATCATTACAAGTCTTGAAATTGCTATTATTAAGATTTGCAGACAAATGGAAACAAATGAGACAAGATGCAAGAATAGCAATAGTTAGGAGGCTTTATAGTCCTAAATTCCAATCCTTACCATCAAATCAGGCACCCAACATAGTCTATTGAATATTTTATTAAAACAAATTCAAATGAAGTGATGCACTTCCCCCATTTCTGTCACCTCTCAACCTATTCATTTTCCAAATTAAGCAATGCAGCAATAGATTCCCAAGGCATAACAATTGTAGTTGCAAATAAATAAATAAATAAATAAAATGTGTAATTAGTCCCTGATCATTGGTTGTGAGTTGGTAGTTATGGATGGTTGACATTCTCAACCAATGTCAGCTTGCTATATATTTCTTCATTGTACCTATATTCGGGGACCGCATGTAGATGTATCCTATAACTATTGCATATCTGATGAATGAATGAATACATGACATATCTTCTAAGCATTGTTATGAGTAATTGATATATTTTGTTATTTGCTGTTATGTATTTCTGTTTACTCTTTGTTAATCATTCAAGTGGAATTATTGAGTAAACATTTGGTGTCATTGTCGATACAAACCCTAGCAAAGTATACTCACGGATGGGAATCATGGTGATGTAATGGGATAGCCAATCGACGAACCCATGCAAGCAAACAACGAAAGGGAAGATGAGCTGACACAAGACTTGGTCAACCTGTGGGACATTTTGTTAAAAGAACACGTACAGAGGGAAACTCTCAAGCGAGAGGTTCCTCAGGCCGTCATCTGGGACAACTTGACCATCAACCTAGAGGTTGATCGTCTTCTCAATAGACTGCCAAGACTTATTGCACACCATTTCATCATCCTACAAGATCTTTGAGTTGAGAGAGACTAGGAACAACATAGGCAATAGATACTACAACAGTATGAAGAACAAAATAAAAGGGAAGAAAAAGAACATAATATTGACTATCGATGTATGCTGAAGAATTAATGCCCTTAAATTTGAATAAAAATGAGAAATTAATACAAAGCGGTCATGAATCAATAGATCAGAAAATTAGAAGATCCTTAAGAATAAAAGAACAAAGAGAATGACGACAACTAAGGAGTGAAGTTGAAGGGGAAGGATTTTTAAGGGAAAGTCCAAGTCCACCCAAGAGAAAAAGTCGAAGCCAAAGTGTAAGCAAAAGCCGTAGTTGGGAGAAAGACAGCTGCAATTGAAGATAAAGAAGGAGTGGATGAAATAGTCATGCCAGAAACAACCATTATTATCAGCGAAAATAAAGCAGAAGAACCGTTCATACCATCAATGCTCCGGATGAAGGAAAGTGAAAGAAACAACAGCAAACCGAGGAACCATGTAAGATCATCATTATTGGACAAAGAAGAATTAAGAGTATTTAGGTGACAAAAGAAAGGTTCACCACTCAGTGAAAAGGGAAGGCAAACAAGAATTACCAATAATGGATTAGAAATTCGCCCTGCTCAAAACTAAAAGCGAAGGTAGAAGGTAAAAGAAGGAATTGGTTGGTATGGATAACTGAATTAGGCACCAACGTAATGGAAGAATCAAACATTGGAAGAGTGAGTTAAATGAAAATACAAAGGCGAAGAACATCAAGAGAAAGGACCTCAAGAGAAACGAGGATGATGAACATAAAGAGACGAGTGATGAAAAAGTTATGCATGTGAAAGTCTGAGGAAAAGAGTGAACAGCTAAATCAAAACTCTCTAAATAGGTTATTGTCATAGAGGGTGCAACAGGGAGGCAAGATGGTGAGTCCCCTAGCAAGTCTAAATGTTGAGTGGCAAAAACTTCCAAAGTTCACGAGAAATGGGTTAGAGGACCTTGTTAAGGCATTGTAAAACATGTGAGACAATCTGGGTAGCAAACAATCAAGATGACATAACATATTGGTTGAGATCATTTCCAACAACTCTTAATGGGATAGCCATAGACTGGTATATCGAATTGGAAGTAGCTCATAAGAATACATGGGATGCATTGAAAGGAGCATTCCAGGAGGAATTCAAACTCTTGAGAGATGACAATGAAATTGTGGCAGAGATCTATAATACCAAACAAGGGAAGCACAAGAATGTGCGAGCCTATAATTTTAGGCTCAAAGAATTACTAGTGAAATTAGAAAACCGACTGATTGATGGAGTGAAGAAAAGATGGTTCATCGATGGATTGATTCCTTTGTTGAGGAAGAAAATGAAAGTGGTGCTCCATCATTGTATGTCGATGCCTACAAACGGGTGATGGATATAGAAAGTGAAGATATCTTCTAGGGGGGAGAGGATGGATGATGACGAGAGCACTGATGATAGCAGTGATAGTGAATTGAAGATAGTTCAAGCTTTACAAAAAGACATGATGAGAAAGATGAAGGAGCTCAAAGCCGATAAATAATGTACAAAGGAAAGCAAGGAATTATGGTGCATCGAGTGCAAGGTTGAAGGTCACACCAAAGCAAACTGCCCAAAAAAATTGTTCAATGACATTTGCCAAGTAATGGGACATTCCATCAAGGAATGCCTGCACAACTTGAAGACAAGCACACAAGTGCTCTTCACCGAAGGGGAACAACCAACCCCTCTGACCACACCCCAAAATCACAAAACAATAACACTAATACATCTCCTGGCGGATACCAAAATAGATGGGGAAATAATAATCAGTTCAACAACAGTGGACCAAGAAGCAAAATCCAATATGATGTGAAGGGAAGACCAATGATCTAGTGTCAACAATCTAACGAATGAGGTCACTTCGCCATAGAATGCCAGAGTAACTAGAACAAAGCGGATATGTTGTGCAAGTGGTGTGGATTGGGTGATCATGAAGACATTGACTGCTCGAAGCAAAAAGGCATTAACATGTTGGATGTAGAGGAGCTAGACGAGGAAGTTATGGCAATTACTAGAGCGCAAACAAAGAAGGCAATATATCCAAATCCTTGTACGGAAAGGGAATGACTCTAAGAAGCCAAAGCCGAAATAGAACAAACGGCGACAAAAGAAAGAAGAACCTCTAAAAAAACTGTAAGTACCTCATTGCGGTCAAAGTTAGAAAAGAACATAGTGCTATAGGTGCTACAAACAACCATACCAATCAAGGTGATAGACCTACTCCAAACCATGCCACATCTAAGAGTGGCAATCACAAACATGGTTGGTGATGACCAAAGTGGGCGACAAGAAGGCCAAAGAGAAGACATGATAGTAGAGTTGCCACCCAAAGGCGAACAAGTCATCGACCCAATGTTGTTGACAATGAACATAGGGAGGAAGTCGACTATCCTCCAAATGAAGATTATGGGGAAGAACTTGACAATCACTATGAAATAATAATAGATATTTGATATTCATTATTTACAAAGGAGATGAAAGCTCCCTAAATAATACAATACAGGACGATGTTTCTGAAAAGAACTAGTCATTAACAAAAGTAAATATGAGAGGAAATTCTTTGAAAACAAATGAGCTAAGTTTAAACTGAAGTAAACTATTGACTAACTAAAGCTAAGATGACCATTAAATGAAAATTACAATAATGCTTTAGTACTACCCTCCTTAGTAGGTCATCCCTTGCTACCAAGCTTATCCGAGATTTAAATTTATGGATTGAGACTTGGTAGGAATGTCCAACAATTTGATCCTCGGTTGGGACATATTACAGCACCACGAGCCATCGCCAGCAAAATTTTATTTGATAAAGTAGTAAGTAAGGGATTCGAAATGTTATTTCTTAGTTTATAAATGGAAATTTATGGATTCATATAAAGTTTAAAGGAACCCCTTGATTATACAATATAGATTATGAAGGCCTTGAGACATGTAATAAATAAGGCATCAGCCGGAAACCATGCTACCTCACATTACTACCTTAAGCATTCCCGTCTTTCTGCTTTGAGTGAGGAAGAGCAAATGGCAGCTACCTTGTCCATGTGACTGCACCTGTAGTAAGATTGAAAACATATTGTCATCAATTGAACCTGCCCAATCTAAGTTTGTTAAGCCAACCAATCTAGGACCTTTGCATCTACTATACAAAATGCCAAAGTCAGGTGTCCCTTTGACATATCGCAATACTCGCTTCGTGACAACCTAGTGTTCCGCCTTAGAAGCAAAAGATAGATGAGGTTTCCCACAAGTTGCCTGAATGCTGACTCATTTACCATTTGCGAGTTTGATTTGGTTGAAAGTTTTAGCCCCTTTTCCATAAGAGTGGATGAGATTTTGCAATCTTCCATCTTGAATTTTTCAAGCAAACTCCTGGCATACTTCGACTGAGAAATGAAGATACTACCATTTGTTTGCCAAACTTCTACACCAAAACAATAGTGTAGGAGACCCAAGTCCGTCATCTCAAATGCCTGACACAAATTTGACTTGATCTGTTCAATCAAATGTAACCTATTGCCAGTAATGATGATATCATCCACATAGATGACAAGAAGGATGATATCACTGCCAGTGTTCTTGACATACAAATTTGCATCTGAGGAACTCTTGTGAAACCCCTATGCAACCAGGTACTTGTCAAACTTCAGGTACCATGCCTTGGGTGCCTGCTTTAGGCCATAAAGAACCTTTAGTAATCTGCATACCTTGTGCTCTTGTCCTGCAACCCTAAAATCAGGAGGTTGTGTCATGTATACCTCTTCCTTTAAATCTCCATTGAGGAAGACACACTTCATGTCCATATGGTGGACCTTCCAACCAAACTGTGCTGCCATGGCTAGGACAAGTCGGATGGTGCTCATCTTTGCTGTGGGAGAAAAGTTTTCCTCATAATCAATACCTTCTCTCTGCGAGAACCCTTTAGCCACCAACCGAGCCTTGTATTTATCTAGTGTTCCATCAGCCTTGTATTTGACCTTGTAGACCCATTTGCAGCCAATGGGTTTCTTCCTTGGCGGAAGATTTGACAGAACTCATGTGTTGTTCTTCAAAAGACTATGATGCTCAAATTCCATAGCCTTTTCTCATTTAGGTTTACCCTTGGCCTCCGAATACTATTGGGGCTCATAATCACTCTAAATGTTGGCCATAAGAGAAAAGTTTACTGTGTTCTTTTTGCTCTTGCCTCTAGACGATCGTCCCTCAACAAGCTCATCATCATGAACATCACCAATGAGCTTTTCCCACCACTTAGGATGAGGAGGAGATGTATCAACTTCCAAATTAGAAGGAGCATCATCATGACTTGGGCTGCCTGGAATAATACCATCTTGATGTTGATCCAAATTATCTTGAGGAAAATCTGCTAATACAAAATCTTGCCTAGGAGATTCTACAATGTTAGAATCATCAAAGTCCCTCCCTTCTAGTAGAAGATCTTGTCTGGGAGATTCTACAATGTTTGAGGCATCAGAATCCCTCCCTTCAGGGGGAGCTACTGAAGGCTTAGCTCCCAAATCCTTGGTCTTCAGAGGCTGATTGTCAGGACTCTTGATGGGAGAAGAGAGCAAAAAGGGCCCACCTTCTTCATCAAACACAACATCCCTACTAAATGTCAAACGATCATTAGCCACATCAATCAGCTGATAGGCCTTGTGATTGTCACTGTAACCTATTAGCATCAACTTTTGGCTCTTGGAATCTAACTTGGTTCTCTTGGCATTTGGAATCCAAACATACGCAGTCAAACCAAAAACCTTGAGGTGGGTGATTTTTGTTTCCTCCTAGACCATGCTTCCTTTGGGATCATCTTCTTAACGGCTTGTGTGGGAGACAGGTTAAGAAGGTATACTGTAGTATACACTACCTCAATCCAAAATTTGTTGGGAACATTCTTGTTCTCCAACATACAACGGGCCATTTCTGCGATGGTACGATTCCTCCGCTCAACAACACCATTTTTTTGAGGGGTATAGGGTATGGTAAGTTGGCGTCTAATGCCGTGTTTGCACAAAAGTCGGTGAACTAGTTGGAACAAAACTCACCCCCATTATCTGTCCTAAGAGTGATAATTTAACATCTAGACTCTTTTTCAATTAATGCTTTAAACTTCTAAAATTCAGTAAACACTTGTGACTTTGCCTTGAGAAAATACACGCACATTTTTCTGCTAAAATCATCAACAAACAGGAGAAAATACCTGGCACCAATGATTGATGCATATTCATTGGTCCACAAACGTCTGCATGAACCAACTGTAGAAGCTTGGATGCTCTCCAAGACTTTCCATTTGAAAATGGAG
>VDFB02100422.1:0-12629 GCA_007258455.2 Sequoia sempervirens | reverse complement strand
AGTGAGAGATATTTTGTTCAATTTGTTATCTAAAAAAAACTCTAATAAGTTGTATCCCTAATGTTCATTTTAGCCTTTGCAAGAAAAATTTGAAAAGGTTCTTTTTAAACCCAAACGAAATTAGTGTCCTAAGATAAAAGTGATAACAATTTCTTAAAAGTATTAAGAAAATATTAAATTGTTTAAAAACACTTTGATCTTGCGAAATATCTTCCTCATGCTTCTCCTTCTTTCGTTTTTCTTTCACTTTCCTTCATTTTCCTTTTGCTTTTCTTATTCACTTTCCTTTCGCCTTCTTTGTTCTCCTTTGTTTTCTTTTCGCTTTTCCTCTTTTACCTTTTACCTCATTTTCCTCGTTTTCCTACAAAAATCACAAATCAGAGTTATGTATGTATTGCAAAACAATAAAGTATACCTAAGAAAGGAATAACATATTGACAAAGTAAACGAGTTCTTTATGATGGATTCAACTCAATCTCAATAAATTGTTAATTCACCCCCATTTTTATAAATGAACAATTGATTTTTGAACCTCATATTCTTAATGTATAAAACCAAAATGACATATTTAGCATCTATTGTGATCATTTGAATTCATAGAAGTCAAACAAATTTAAATACTCACTTTGACTTTTCAAAGCAATAATATCTTAGTTGTGGTAAATTTTATTGAAAATAAAATCTATTCTTTCAAAAGATGCACATGTAATTGTAGAGAGAGACAAATAACATAAATGGTCAAACCACATGAAAAGGACTTTCCCAAAGAGACTTTTAATCCAATGCTTTCGTACCTATCATAGGCAAGTGAAGGACAAAACATAATTAGGCGTTGCCTTATTGTACATCACAGAATTTATCTCTTCATAAAAAAAAAGAAAAGAAAAGAAAAATCACATCGCAAGAACCAATGTTACCAGCCACCACGCATCTAATTAAATCCCCTCAATGACCCTACCAATAAAGCAAATGCAAAACATTCCATGGATATTACTACATGGACAGTCAAGACCCATAGAGAAATATGGCATCTAATGATGGCGTGCAACATCTAAAATATGGCGTCCATCCATTGATTATTGGCAGAAGTTGGGAATCTGCATGTCTACACTGGCTGACATACTGAGAAGAATACTAAAGAACGCAAACAATTTGAAAAGAGTCAAGAAGACGGGTAGATGGGAGGTGACGTTTCATCTGCCAAACTCTTCACATTGTTCAAGTTTTTAAAAAAGGAAATAGGAAATGAAAGAAGGCGTGGCAGAGAACAAGAAAATTAACTCTGCCCAGCACATGAGAAAATGAAATTCACAGTGTCACAAATTGGGCGCATATTAAGGAACCTCCAGAGTCGAACGCAATAGTTGTTTGTCAATAAAATCTGCAATACCAGGGAAGAACTCGCATGGAAATGGGCGCAATGGGAGATGGTGGAGTAGTTGATAATGAAGAACTTCAAACCGATGGATGCCCAATATTAGGTGCATCTGTAGAAAGAGTGAATAGTCAACAGGGTGAATTCATAACCGCCAAGTCAGATAGAGAGGGTGCATGGTTTGGAGGCATTTGGCAGAGATTTTCATTGAACCAATGAATGGACATATAGAATCTAATGGACATAGCTGGTAGGAGTGAGAGAGGCCGCGGGTCATGAGAAGGAAGCCAGTCTATCTTGTTAAGGGGAAGTGTAAAGGATAGACTGGAAGTGTGGAAAGAAAGGTCAGAGTAGAAAGAACCATGGACTGTGTAGAAGTTGTTAGATAAGAAGCAGGGTCAGATTTAAATAATGAACATTCATAGAGCTTAGAGAGCCCGCATAACAAAGAGTCTTATTTAGGTTGCAAATTTTGTCGAAAAGAATTAATTGGAAATTGGCGTAGAATACATAAGTTGAAGCATGAGAACCAAAGAGAAAAGCTGAGTAGATTTTGAGAAAGAGGAACAGATTTCAATGCAAAGGTGCGTAGTAATGATCAGAAGGAACAACAATAGGAAATGAGAAGGGATGTGGTAGATAGTAGACAAACCAATTGCAGATTGAAGAGGAGATATGATGGGGATGTTTGTATGGCTCAATGCAGATGTAACTGAAGCACCCATAAAGAATATGTATTGGACAAAATTATGAGCACAGTATAAGGGGCGCCGTGATAATGACTTCTCAACCCTCAAATTTCCAATAATGGCATTTCAAATCTCCAGGCGGTGGAAATAGTCGACCTTCTGTAGGGAAAAGTAATGATGCATTTACAACTGGGGAAAATTTGGTCTGATTCTTGTCACAGGGGAGAGTTGGAAGGATTGGCAGAAGATTTGAAAGAAGATTCATTATCAGATATTGAATGCTTCTGATGAGGGGATTAATAAACCCTTATCTTCCTTTATTGGACATTCCTGCAAGCAAGCAAATGGAGATGTAAAGCCAGATTTATTTTTATTTTTTTTCTTTCTAATATTTACCACTTTCCAGCTGTGGAAAACTGTAGTAACACAGTTATGTAGGTCAGAATAAAAATAGAACAAGTTTTTAGCGTGCATGTGAGTCAAACTACTTGTATAAATGTAAACGCAATTCCGTAGCAAATTTAGATTGTATCTCAGATATGTAATTGCATCAGATACAAAAGTATAAAGGAACCATGTATCAAAATACAAGACAGATGTTAAGATTTAGCCCTCCTTCTAGCACCATTATGTGGATGCTAAATCTGCATTTGGTTCAAAAACAAACAAACATGAGTACCATTAGTTAAATCAAGAAAATCAGATAGAGAATCCCTATGAAATAATTGATCATGTTATCTATGCAAACAAAGTAAGTTATCAAAATAAGCTAAGTGAAAGCATAAGAAAACAAGAGTCAAATTTTATTCCATAGTGGATTGGTGCTTCTATGGAAAGAATCATTTTCCCAATCCTTTTCTAAGCTCCATGATATGAAAATGCTATGAAGATGGAGTGGAGAAAATCAATTCTCAATTGAAGAGAGTGACTTTGAATAAGCTTTGTGGTTCCTTTGATGAAGAATGAAGCTTTCATTTACAGATTATTTTGATAAGAGAAATGTCCAAATGAATGAATGTAGGACAAATATTTAGCCAATAAGATGGAGCCACTTGTCACCTTGTGATAGGATGAGGAATGAGCACATTTTGGTCAATGTGCCAAAGAGGGGGAGATTCAAATTTAAATTTGAGAGTTAAATGCTAACTTTTACCTTTGCAAGGGACATGTAAGAGACATGTAAGACCTATTAAATGCCTTGTTGGATGTACATTTCAACTTGCTTTTGAATTCAAATTTGAGAGAATATTCCTCAAAGATGCCACGTTGATGGAAAATGATGAATTTATAAATGAATTAAAATGATTTATTAGTGCAAGTGGAAAAAGTTAGAGGATGTGATGGGTGATTAGATTAGGTTAATTAGGATTAGATTAGCTAAGATGATGATTAAATGATTTTGACCCATTTGACTTAAATATTTTGATTTATTTAAATCAAAAGGAATGGAAGGTGATTTTAAATTTAATAAAGGTTGATTTATTTAATTAAAAGGATGATGTTAGGATCAAGTTGATTTATTTAATTTAAATTGATGACTTTAGGAGATTGATAAATAAACTTGATTTATTTGATGAATGGATGAATATGACCTAATCAAATGCATGATGTCAATTTCACGTGTCTACAGTTTGCAAGACACAGTGTTTCATTCAATTTGATAATATAAAGAAAGAAACCTTGAAAAAGGCCATACACGCACAGTCTCAACAATTTCTCTTCAATAGTTCATAATTTTAAATATCAAATAAACTTTGAAACAAAGGCCAGATGCCAATCCAACAATAGTTTAAACCTTGATAGATATAACATGCCAAATAAAAGTAGTTCTACAACTTTGCTTCTAAAAATAATTCTAAAATCCTAAGAAAACTAAAGAAACTTTTTCTTTCAACAAAGAAACTGGAACTTGGAACCAAACCCCCATTGTGTCGTTGCCCTACTTATATAGCCATCAAAACAAGAACACACTGCCTCAACAAAGAAGTAATTGTTGTCAGATTTTGATACTTGATGGCTTGCAATCTAATAGTAGATCCTTGGTTAGGTCGCAACGATCTTTTCTCATTAATTCCCAGTTGTTGTATTAATACCCTTTAGATATTTAGCAAAGATAGAGGCCCATAAATGATCAAATCCTAAAAAAAATCTAGCAAAAGAGTCATGTTGACAAATCCCATCATCCAAAGGTACCGAATCAAAGCTCCCATCCTAAAAAACAAGAGAAAGAAAGGTCAACAAGTTGCAAAAAACTCCCAAAAGATATTGTCTCATAAGAGGCGCAATCCTCCTCCAACGAAGAGATGACGCATCATGTGGGTGAGGATCTTATTTTTTCTAAAAAATTTTTTGGAGAAAACTTATGCCAAGCTCACACATGTCCCGGGCCCTTCTCAAAAAGGAAAATGATAAAAGAAAGGTGTGTAGAAACCACATGGCACATTGCTCATCTTTCCAACCGGCCTTACATATACCCAAACATCTCTGAAGCCAAAAAAAGAAGAAGCTAAAGATCAAAAAGACTAAGGAAAAGAAAAATGTTTCACAGTTCTGGAGACTCACAAGAGCCTTTGCTTGTGGAGGTATGAACCCAACTCTCTGGATATTCCTGGAGTTTAAGGAAAGAGTGCTATGCATACAATTCTACTTCAGTTGGTAAGGGAAGACTATGGATGAGCCTAAAAGAAGCTAAAGATAAAAAACACTAAGGCAAAGAAAAATGTCTCATAGTTCTGGAGACTCATAGGAGCCTTCGCTTGCAGAGGTATGAACCCAACTCTCTGGATATTCCTAGAGTTTAAGGAAAGAGGAGTGTTATGCCTACAATTCTACTTCGGTTGGTAAGGGTAGACTACGAATGAGCCTGTATGCTTGATAAAGCTAGAAGACTTCCCTAAAAGACATGAATCCCCACCTTGCAGTAACCTCTCCAAGGTAATGATAAAGACGAGAAAGGAAAAAATTCTCATGCTCAATTTAATTAGTTGTGTGCATTGTACTTGAACTTGGTAGTTCTATAGAAGTTTGATCCTTGTTTGATAGCTTCTATAATCTGTTCTACTATTTGCACATCTTCATCTGGGGAGAAAAGATGAGGTAGCATGTAATTGATCAATACATTGGAATCCTTTTTTACCTTTTCAACTCTCCTTACCAACACCATCTGGAAATATTTTCATTTTTTGGCGACCTTGTGGGAGTTGACAATGTCACTCGCTTTGATGGAAGCGATTCTTTGATCAGGAACTCTAGCATCTTTCAGGATTCAGCTACTTGAGAGTCACTTTTCTATAGAATGTGATAAGCTATTGAGCCAATCTTCCCATTTATTTCTTGGACATCCCTCCAGAATTGCAAGATGGGCCTAAGAAAAGGAACTACAGCTACAATCCGCTCCCAATTGAAGATACAAATATTTTTAGTAGCAGGAGGGACCCGACCTTGTGAGCAACAGCTAGCTCTTGAATGAGTTGAATCTCTCTATCTCTTGCATTCTCCTCTACTCGATCTCTCTCCTTGAGAACGTCTACCAATTCAGAGCTCATCTTTCTAATTTCTTGGTCTCGGGTTTGCAAAGCGGACACAATCTCTTATTTCTCTAACTTCAATCTTTCTACCTCTACCTATGCCTTCCTGACACTGTTAGAAGCTTGGGATTGGAAAGTGTCTAGCTCTTTCTATAGATTTTTGTGAGTACTTTTGAACTCCATGTTGGTATGATGTTGGGTGGTGAGGTCAGCTTTCAATTTCTCAATTTTGGCATGTAGCCAAACTTGTTTGCTCTGTGCTTCTTCAACCAACCTTGAGGTCTCCCCTTGCTTACCTTGAATATGCATTATTCAGGCCATCTCAACATCCTTAGCCTTGATTTCAGACTATAATCTACCTATTGTTTCCCTCACATTAACCAACTATGTCTCACACTTCTTTAACTTTTTTCCCAACCTTTCATGTCTACATATACTACCTATTGGGTGGTCTTAGCTAAGACCACCTTGTCACAAGGACAAGTTTCATTTAGATCTAGGCCTATCATCCAGATGTCATAATCCTCCATCTGCATCCACCCTTGGGCTTAGCCACGAGCAACATCATGGTGTTAATCAAGAGAGAATTATGCTCCTCATTAGAAGAAGCCTCAATTTTCTTGGCAGCCGACAACTCAACATTCTTCAATAGCCGTCTCTATTTAGCATTTTGTTGGGCTAGCTTGGTTGCATTGAAATGATCCTAGAGGGTTTGAGGGACATTGACATTCTGCATTATAATAGGGGCAGCAGGAGGGAAACCAAAAAGGGTAATGGAAGGGGAGACCTCAGATGTATGAGCATGCAGGAAAGTGAAAGGGAGTGTTATTATTGAAAAGGCTGGCACACCAAGCTGAGACTGAATAGGAGATTTTCTAGTAGGGTTGAAGAGAGATAGGGTCAGGGGGAAAGGTTTTTTTCTCAAAGATGATGAGCCAGGAGTGGGGATTATCACAAATGTCTCAACTCTTTTTAGAGGGCCCCTTAACAAGGCAATCAAAGAGTCCACAACGGCCGAAGAGAATGCTACTTGCTTGGCATGCAAGGTAATTTCATGGGGTTCATTACAAGTAGGAGGTGGTGTACTGAGGATTATCAGGTTAGGGACCAAGGATGGAGAGTTCCTTTCCATGGGAGGAGCCAAGGGGGCAACCAAAGATGTAGAAATAGGAAGAAGAGAGGGAGAAAAACTTACCTAAGTCATAGTAGTTAGCACATCTTGTAGGGTGGGCTTCACTTCTTCTCCTCAAACCAACATGTTAGATACACCTAGATATTGGACTTGCCTTCTCATTTCACAACCAGAACTAACATGTTTCGATCTCTTGGCCACTGACCCCTCCAAAACTTGGCCCTTGATGACCACAGTGGATGACACTCTCGGAGACCGTTGGGGTCTCTTTCCTTTACTTTGTGCACTGGAAGAGGACGGAGCTCGTGAATCCCTTCATTTCGAATCCCTTTCACTATCAGATTTTTGAGGTTGGAAAGCTTGACGTGGAAGTTTTTCCTCATCAATTTCATGGCTGGTCTCTAGATTTTTGTTATCAGTGTCAGCCTCCTTATCATAAATCTCGTTGAACTCATCATCCTCTGGGAATTTTTTGACAGGAAGGGTGAGGCATCGTAGCTCCTATCAAAACCTCCAAAAATCTACCTTCTTTCTTTCCAACCAGCCTCTTTTCTTTAGCTGTGTATTAATAGATTTGTTTGGCAGAAGGTTCATGTCATACTGTATCTTTAGTGTGTAGAATCTTGGCCATTTTGGTTGTTTGAAAGGAATGTGTTTCAAATCAATGTACACCTCTGCAGTTTCTTGAGTTAGATTCTTCCTCCTCTTGAAGTATTCCCACTTAGCATGTCTCACACTGTAAACTCCCCATGGGTTATAGTCCCACTTATCGTAGATGAGAACTAGGCCTAAGGCTGCCAATAGATCCTTGTGCTCATCCTCAAAAAATCACTTCATCAGCGAAACTTGAATGTTAGCAATATTGAGGGAAGCATATATAACTTCATTTTTTTTCTCCCGATGCCATAGATCTTTTTGACCATAGTCACCTGGTGGCATGCCTCCAATGTGAAGACTCTATATGTCACAAATATGGGGAGTCAGAAAGACTCATTGGGAAAGCCATGGAATTTGATAAATGTGAATTCCATGTCCCAGAAATAATCCACTAGGGTTAGCGAGATACTCATCCATTGTAAGACCTCAGGAGAGAAGCACTATCCTTTCTGCCAACACACAATTTTGCTTCCCAAAATGAAATGCAAATGGTGGCCATCCATCACTAATTCATTATTATTGTTTTCTATTATGGGCTCAATCTGGATATAGTTTAGTATGTCAACTTATGTAAGCAGCATATCACCCTCTAATTGGTCAACTAACTCCAACCTTCACCACATTTCCCCCCTTTAGCACAAGCTGATACAACATCACCATCATCCTTCTGAGGTCAATTAGTTTTTTTATTGAAGAGTACTATTATTAATAAAAAATGAAACAACAAATACAAGTTACATCAGAATAACAACACAATTGTTGTTAAAACTAGCAGACCAACAGATTTCCTAAGTAAAAACAACAATTACATCAAGTAGTAGATAACCAAAAGACCAACAGATTGGTTGTGTTAAAAACAACAATTACAGCAAGAAGATAACCATTTACATAGCCTAACAACACAATTGTTGTAATTACCAGCCAAAATTAGACTCATAAGACCAACAGTTAGGTTGTTTTTAAAACAACAATTTACAACAGCTAATAAAAATAAAACAACAATTTAGTGTAGCTGTAAATAATCTGCTACAACCCTGAATAGTCCAATGAAGCATTGTCAACAGCCCACCATGAAAAAGCACATAATCAATGTGTATTTTATTTACACAACACAATCCTATTTTCCTCCAAACCTGTCTGTCCACAAGAAATATAAACAACTTATGTTCCCCAATCATTTTTGGAGTTTAAATGCTTCATACATTACTTCCCAGCATTCCACAACAACTTGCGTCAGTCACAGAAAGCAAACTTCGACTACATACTCCTGATGCACCAAGAAAGGTAGGCTTAATTATAAGAAACTAGCCCACATCCCTCCAATACCCAATTCCCACTACCTATGAATAGACAATTTCTTTTTGTATTAGCCATCAATGCTAGTGTGGCATTTCAAATCTCCAAACATGGATTTAGGCACACTTGAATCTGCCTAAGATATGTCGATTCTGATGCCTCTAATTACCCATACGCTGGCGTTTGTATGCTTGTGGATTCACACATATGAGTACAACATTTTTGTAACCATAAAGTCTGCTCCAAAAGCATCATAAGAAGAGATATTTTTTTTACTGATTTGGATTACTCATGCGGATATCCTACTGCTCCACCTTGTTAAGCAAAAAATGAGAGTTAAAGCGTATACATTGCAGTCTTGGCGTAAATCATGTACATTGCTTTACATCTACCAATTTATTTGTTGGGATGTTTTGCTTGCTCTTGAAATTATTTGATGCTATAGCTATTTAGATGTAAATTTTTCTAGGGTGATAATATGGAACAAAAAAAAATGAAAATCATGGATTGGTTTGTTGCCTATGAAGTACCAGATTAGATCATCACATTTTGAATGGAAGACAACACTCTGAAAATAAGTAAAAGCTTATATTTTATCTTTTTCCTAAGCTTATGCTTGTATGACACTTTAAAAGTTTGGTTGTGGTAATTTGTTTACAATACAATAAAGCAGGTGTAAGCAAATTGGAAAAGGACGCATAATGGTGAGAAGTCATTGAGCAGAGAGGAAGAAGAGAGGAAGGGCAACATCTAATTAAATGCATTGGTGTGATTTGACTGCTGATTAAATGCACCCGTAATCAGAGGTTAAACCATGTACTATGCTAAATAAGATAATTGTATCTAAAACTCAATGAATTTAAACTAAATTAAACTAAAAAGCTTCAAAATGCTATCCTATTGCTCTCTAACTCTAAAGACTTCTCTAATTTACTTAGCTCTCAGATTCTTAAGCTAATTAAACTATTAAGTGACACTTAGAGAATGAGAAATGAGATTATGCTACTCTATTTTAATCTAAATATGCAAACTCTATGCTAATGGCAGCCATGACTGCAAATGCTGATGCTGGATGGATGTGGATGGTTGCTGGATGATTGTTGGATGAATTGGATGCTTGAGTGCTTTGGAAACCTGCAGAGTAAGATTACATTCGTTGGGATCCTTTTCTTGCAGCCCAAGAGCTGTATTTATAGCTTTCACGGTAGCACAATTGTACAGGAAACCGGGATGAGGGGCTATGATTTCTTCTGGAGAATCCAAAGGCATGGGATGAGAAGAAGGAGCTGATCATGGAGAATGGTTTCTCCCCATGAAAACACCAGGCAAGATAAGAGGGAAGGTGGGTGGAAGGTTGTTGAGAGATCTTCCTGCAGATTTTCCCTGAAGCTTTCCCGTGAATGGCAGTGCCATTAATTTGATTGGTGAGAAATAAATATTTATTGGTGAGGGAATAGTGCAAACTTTATGCAATAAATTTAAATAATCTTAATTTATTTAAATTTAGCAAAAATGAGGAATAAATAATTTAATAAATCAAACTATAGGGTTTGGTTTTATTAAATTAAAGGAGAGTGATAATTAAATAAAAGATTTTTGACAATCTTTATTTAATTAAGAGGAAATGTGAAATTAAATAACACGAATTATTTAAATTGTGTATTCAATTTTAAGATAGAAGAAATAATGATAATAATTAAATAAAACAAAGTTTTTAATTTTGTTTATTTAATTAAGAGAGAAATAATGTGATAAAATTGATAATAATTAAATAAAACAAAGTTTTTAATTTTGTTTATTTAATTAGGAGAGAAAAATAGGAGAATTGATAAATGAACTTAATATAAATAAATATTTCTATTTATTTACTAAGTAGAGGAATTTAAGATTAATTAATCAAATAAGGCGTATTCGATTAATTGGATTCTCTAGACCATTTTTAGGTGTCTACATTTTGCCCCTCTTTGAAGTGATGTGTTTACACAGTGTTTCAAAGAATGTTTTTGCTTCGGCTGCCAGTATTGACGAAAGGTTTTAAAGCATGCCCCAGACTTGTCCCAGATGATGAATTTCGAAAAGATAGTGATATATGCCCCCTCGGGAGATAAATTGATGAATTTTGGATATTTTATGAATTTTCAAAAACTTTGAATTTTTATGATGGTTTGATGATGAATTGATGAAGAAACAATTTATCTCCCGACAAGATTGTAAATGCCCCAGTGATTGACAAGAATTAATTCCTCAGAATGAGAAATAAATAAATCCCATAAAATTCCCCCAAAAAAATAGCCTATAAATGCTCCAAAGGTCATTTTCAAAAGTCATTTGTGCATTGACTTTTACAAATTTTGAGATAGAGACCCTCCAGAGCATTCAGAGCTAGGATGCCAATCCCATACCACACCCACCGACTCGAGCGTGTGCGTCGTCACCAGCGTCCGGCCGATTATGGTCCTCCGGTATGTACCTCAAACTTTTCTCGTAATTTGTGCCATTGATTTTGATGCATTTTGCACATGTTTTTTAGTTTTAGCGCGCACAGAACGCATTGTAGTGCGTCCGTGCTCTGTTGTAGCGCGTCGTATTTTTAGCGCGTCCAGTCAATAGCGTAGCGCGTCGTGTAGGTTTTGCAGCGCGCCAGAAGTTTTAGCACGCGGGGTCAGTTTGATAGTGCTTCCATGAAATTTTCTAGCGCGACAGAAATTTTAGCGCGTCGGGTTTGTTCCGTAGCGTGCAAGGGGAGTTTTGTAGCGCACCAGATTTTTTAACGCATTAGGTTGATTTTGTAGCGCTTTGGGTAAAAATTGATTTAACATTGTGCATTTTGATTTTTGTCGATTTGTTTTTGATTCCATCTATTTTAGTGTTGATCTTGACTAAAATATATGGGAAACGATCTCATGATGAGCGAGATCTATTTGATTGATAATAATTACCCTCATGATAGGTGAGGAATAATTATGCATTCTGAATGATTGAACCTAATTGATAGATGAGGGTTTCTTGATAATCTGATAGATTGATAGGAAAAAGCACAATGTTTTGATTTGTTGATGATCTTTTGATATTCTGATTAAAATGTTTTGTTTTACATGAGTACAAGAGCAGTTGGATGTGATCCAGGTGCGGGAGCAGTTCCCTGGCCTTTTGATATGATTTCGCGACTGTCTCCTGACGAGAGACAGCATATTGCTTCCTATGGTTTAGTTACATTGTTGGACATGCCCCATATTAGACTTAATAGGGGTCTATTGATGGCTTTGGCAGAGAGGTGGCATAGTGACCACAACACCTTTCATTTACCCACTGGTGAGATGACAGTGACGCCAGAGGATGTATGGCGTATCCTTCGCATACCGTTTGTAGGAGAGATTGTGGTCCACAACTCGGAGGAGGTTGGTGGGGTAGAGGCCATGCAGAGGGTCTTTCAGGATCCTCATGTTGCAGGGGAGTGGATTCCGTGGATTGACATATATGAGGCTTATGCTCCACTCCCTTCAGTTTTGGCTGGTTTCATTGGTGGATTCCTTTGTCCTGATAAGAGGTCAAAGGGTCTATCTCTTGGATGGGGTCAAGTGTTAGAGGGTCTAGTCATTCATAGGACTAGATATGCTTGGGGCATGTGCATGCTTGCCCAGTTGTACCATGATTTGCATTGGATTGTTTATCTTGGCGGCAGCAGTCTATCGGCAGGGGCTACCCTTCTCCAGGTATGGGCCTGGGAGCACATTGCTGTTACACGTCCCGTACCCGTGTTGGCCAGACCAGCGACGAGGCTGTATGTTTTTTGATATAGAGGCAGGCCTACCCAGCATATGATGGGGAAGCTTGAGTATTGGAGACAGATCGTTGATGACATTAAGGCAGTGACCTGGCGTCCGTACCTAGACTGTGATGCTTGGGACGACGATGATATTGAGTTGGGGTTCTTATCCGATTCCATGTATTTG
>VDFB02100421.1:0-45741 GCA_007258455.2 Sequoia sempervirens | reverse complement strand
TTGAATTTACCTGTCAACAAATTTTTTAATTACGGTTATCTATTGAAGGGTGCCCTTAAAACATTATGATATACCTTAGTGTATGTTAAATTATATATAAATCAAACATATATATAATTATAATTCTATATAAATTTTCACAGTTTATCCAAAATATCTCCTTTTACAATCTTCTTAAAATTTTGATTGTATTTTATAGCAAAAATCTTTAAATACCGTCATATGGCCATCAAATTTAAGTTCTCATTTAAAAATAATATAATTAACAATATGTATATTAATATTAAAAATAGGGTGTTCGACTGAACATTCTTGGAATGTTCGGTTGAACCCATTTAATAGGGTTTTTTTAATTGCATACAATGGTGGTTCGGTCGAACTAGGGTTCGACCGAACCCTAGTTCGACCGAACCTTTCCAAGATGTTCGACCGAACACATATTCGGTTGAACCCCTCTTTTTTCACCCTTGCTTCCTAAGGCACCAAGATTGTTGAAAATTTTGTGTTTCGAAGCTCGATTTCAGAATGAAAATGGAGAAGATCTCAAAAACCCAACTAGTATCGGGTTCCCCTCAAAATGAGCTATCCAACGAATATAATTTTAGTATGTTTTGATTATATTATCTATCTATTTTTTAAGTTTTATTAAATATAGGTTTTTCACTGTAAACAAAACTCTTTGTTCTGCACAAGTGGAAAAATAGAAGATTATGAAAAAAAAATTAAAAATATGAGTGCACCAGATATTGGAGTCCCTTTGATCCAAAAAAAAAAAAAAAAAAGAATTTCGACACATACAAAGAAAAGTTATGCTATACCTGCCAAGGCCATGTCTGGAATCTGTCATTTGATTGACTTAAAACTTGATTAAAGAAAAAAATATTCAATAAAACTATCTAACCAAGTGGAAGCACTAGATATCCGAGTTAGAAATCTAAATTTGAAAGAATTGGAATTTTATCCTTCATGGAAAAAAAAGTTATATCGTTACGGTGTGCATCACTTTTAAAATGCTATTTTTGAAAAACCAATTTTTGTGGGAGATGGAAAAAGAAGTGCAATCTGATTCCAAAAAAATTGAAAAAAATATTTTTAGAATTTACAGACAAAATCTGACAAGACTCTAGTTTACATCATCTTCAAATTCCTTACGGTTTAATCGCTATAGGTGCCCGAATTTGGAGATTGTGTTAAAAAAAAAAATATCAGTGTCCAGTTAGGCCAAAAAGTGTAAACCACTATTGTGGGATCACCCTTTGGTCTAATAACTTGGAACCTAAAAAGACCTACTTCTGCTGGCTGCTTTTGCTTAGGAAGCTCACTATTGATCAGGTCCTTACTAGGTATGGTATCCATGTTAGACTTTGCCCTACCTGCAATGTTCCTGAAACCTTTGAGCACCTTTTTTTTACCTGTCAATTTGCCTCGACATTATGGGCCTTGTTCTTAGGTCTTCCTAGGAATTGGAATGCTCTTACTTCCTTTTCATGGCATGAGATCCTTGTCAACTTTGGTGTTGTGTTTGATTATAAACTGAATCAGTTTTGGCTTATTTTCACTAATGAAGTTTTATGGTTTTTGTGGAAAAAGAGAAATGAAGAAGTTTTTCAAGGGAAGTCAATAAACCTTACTGAGTTTAATATCCAACTCACATTCTTATTCATTATTTTGTAGGTTTCTTCTATTATTGAGGTTCCCAAGGATCGTTTCTTTATACTCCTCAAATAAGGGGTTATGCTTTTGTACAAGATAGACATTTCTTTCGCCCATTTTTTTCCACAGGGCAAGGACAACTTGAACAAGGAGGAACTAGAGCTTTTGAATCAATACCTATAGGAGAATGGAATAACCAAGGAGCAGATTGAAGAGGAGAACAAGAAAATAACTAAAAAGGAACCACAAGAGCCTGTTGTTAAGAGAATTGACCCACACTTGATAGATCCACCATTGGGTGCATTCGAAATTGATGCAGTTGGGTGCAACAATAATACTATTGGGGAGGGGCATTAAAGTTGTTTGATTTTCCTTCTGTAATTATCTGATCTATGAACAATTAGACTCATAGTGATTAATTAGTATAAGGCTGATGTATAACTGTTTATTCCTTTTTGGTTCTCTATATATAGATAAAATAAAACTATGATTATGGATATTTTTATTTTCTTGAGCTAGGGGGTTTGGCTGGAGTGCATGCAGCTTCACGATGCCAATATAGTTGGGTGGAGAGCAAGCCTTATTCTTTAGCCTGCACCTTTGCAAATTCTTGGGTAAGGATGTTGGTATTCATTTCTTGAATTTAATACTTGAGGGTTTTGTTGTTAAATAAAATAAAGACAGTAACAATTTATGATGTCTCTTGTATTTTTTTAAAGTGTCTTATTTTTGTACTTTGCATTCTATGTTCATTACAAGAGGTTGTTACAGGAACTCCCATCATAATTAGGATTTCCTTATTCCATTTTACTAAGTTTGAATTTTCTAAACTTATGATTTACTTTGGATCCATTGAAATCAACATTATTTGGGAATTCATCCTTTTTCAAAATTATGTTAGAGAAATGTGCTATGTAAGATCACCACATGTACATTGTAGGTGATCATAATCATCCTTTCTAAATTATTACAAAAAGATTATATCTTGAAGTATGAATTTGATAAACATTAGACCTATATTATCTATGACCACCATTAGATTAAGGTAGATCAATTATTCTTAGATCATTTATTTGTTGTCAAGATTTTGTCAAATGTTAACTTCACAAAGAATTACTAAATGTATATTGGAGGGACTTATGTCTATTGTTCATATTTTTATAATTATCTATTTTATAATGCCTTGTTTACTTTTTTTAGAGTGAGTGACTATTGTTCAATCTAATATAATTGAAGCTATACCATAAATTTTACTCTATGTAGGGTTTTTTAGTCTCTAAGATGCTTTGACTAATCATCACATGGCTAGTTGGGGACCACAATATCTTAGAAGCTAAGATTTATTTTTATTCACTTCTTAGAGTAGCAACCATCATTAGATTTAATTTAATCAATGACCTTCAAATATTCTCTCTATTCTTTGACAAGTTTTAGATCTTAAATATATGAAAGGTTGCCACATATATCTATTTCTCATGCTAATTTTTATTGTAAACTTGATCAAGATTAGGAAATATAGCTAAGTATAAAAATAAAAAAAGTTAAACAAAATTTGGTGTATTTTTAAGTGGTGTATGGTGCATTGTGTATTTTTAAGTGGTGTATGGTGCATTAACAAAAAAAATAAGAATGAAATAACCTAAAATAAAATTTTAAAAAATTCAAAGAAAATAGACATCAAATAAAATAAAATAAGTCATTTCTACACACCATTTTAGAAATCTCTTATCCATTTGTAATTTACTAGTGAATCTCAAAAAATTATAAATGTAAGGTGTAGACTCATTCTAGAGAACATGGAACATCTATAATAAATATAAATATAAACAAATTTTAAGGTAAACATGAATTGGTAATGAACATCAAATCAACCTAGGTGCTAAGAAATGATTACATTAACCTAGTTTTAAACTTGAGAGATTTGGATTATTTGTTTATATTATCATTTAAGATGCACTCAAAGATCTTTAGAATGTACCTCCTGCATAAATACACCACATGTCACACGCCAATGTCAATCTACAAGTCAACATATCCCTCATTGAGAGTGTTAAGTCATTTATCACTACATGTGTGAATTTAATGCATTAAATTATTGACATTATAAATTTTTAGCATTGATGTTTGACACTTCAATTTGTGTATCATGATATCCTCTCTCATCATTTTTGATGCTCTTTGTTTCCACCAAACCTCATCTTTATGTAGTTTTTATGACCTTGAGCTAAGCTTGAATAGATCCCAATCCATGAACCAAATCTACAACAAAGGTGGCTTGTTATCTTTTATACCTCTTTGTCCTAATTTGTGAAGCATCTATATAGTTGACCTATAATGAGATAACACTTCACATAGATTCATCATTAATGAAACTCTCTCAATCTTTCCTGTAGAACTTAGAACACTTTCTCTTAGACTATACTAGTGTAGCAATTGTTCAAGATTTAAATAAATAATTGTTGAATAGGTTCACCAAGCACTCAATAAAAGTTGAACAAGGAAGAAAACTATGAAGGTTTGTACTAACCAAAAAAGTATCCCTTTCTTTACTCAATTTGGGAATAACTTTCATTGAATTAACCTACTTTTTCCTAGGTCTAATGTAATGTGTTGTACACATTCACATTGATCTTGGGCCCCTTTTAATAAAATGTACTTAATTTGTACCCTATTTTAGCTGTTGTAAAGTGTTGTAATACAATTTCACATTTATCTAGGTTCTATCTAACTAATTGTAGTTAATTAGAGTTAATTAGCCACTTTAATTCAAATTTAAGCCTTATTTGTAACACCTTTTGAGGATCCATCCCGACACCCAGTATTCAAATTGTAAAACATTTAATTTGGAAAATTTGAGGTCCTAGAAAATGGTGCTAGGGCCCATTTTCCCTAGGTGGCAAATGGGTCCTCCCTCTATAGGACCTGTTGGTTAATTTTCATGAACCAAGCAGGCCTTAACAAATATCTATGAGTCTACCAAACTCAATTCTCAAATACTTGCTAGACGAGTGGCCAACTAACAAGATAAAGTGTATATTGCTTTATCTCCTGCACTTCAGGTTCTGCTATGCCTGGGAGGGTGTTCCCACAATGCCTAATAGATAATTTATCATGGCAATTCACACATACATTGTAAATCAAGGCAGATAAATTATCATTAATTGTAAATAAGATGAAGTCAATTGAAAAGGTGGCAATTCATTGAATCAACTATGCATCTTATGCTGAGAATGTAAAACAACAAGTAACAGGCATATCAATGATTATTTTAAGAGATTGCTCTTAAGTTGAACGACTGAAACCCCAAGAAAGGTTTAATGGGTGAAAGATCTATGCCATTATCTATGGTTTAAGAGTCTACGTAAGTTGAAATGTAAGGCAGATTTAATTATGAACAATTATGATCCAGTGATATCGCTTTGCAATCTACAAATTAGTAACTAAGTACTATAGACTACTTATCAAATTTGAATGACTTCATATCAGAACCCATGATCTAATTCAAGCATTTTAACTCATTACATGAAGAAGAGCCAAAACCAAATCATACATCAAAGCATAACACGATAACAATTAATGAAATGATCATTGATCAATATTTTCATTAATAATTATGACATGAAACCAAGGGAGAGACTATAGACTCAGAGAATCTTCATTATCATTCAAATATATTCAGAAACCATACATTTAACTAAATTTACTGTCTAGACTCAAAACATTCGATAAAGACTCAACTATCTGCTCTTTGTTTCTTAAATTTTCTCAATTGTAGCTCTAGAAATTCAACAAAAGATTTGAACAAATGGCCCTGAATTCCCTTTAATAGAAGAAGGGAGAAAAACAAGCCTCAGGCCAAGTGTACACTTGTTAATATTGTATTGGATTGCTATAAGGCATATTCCAAATTTAGTTATATTTGCAATCAAAATGGAGGGAATACACATAAGACAAAGAATATTTTCATCTGCAACGGAGATCAACTTTTCCTTCTCAAAAAGCACATGTCACAAGAGTGCATCAAATTCATCAAGCAAAATGACAAAATAATGTAGACCATAGGTTGAGTCAGCATCTCAATCAACATCAATAGTCGATACTTTTATGCGAAACATATGTTTTATCTTTACAATTTCTAAGGCCAAACCTATACAATACATGACCCAGTATATGTTTCACAATCCAAACTTGCCACAGTACAACCTTCCCCATTCCTCATACTCTTAGCCAGATGGCCAATGAAAATCCATAATATCATCCATGGCTTTCCTGTAGGGGGCATACTTGGTTACAATTGCATAGGATTCCTTGTCGAAATCCTCCAGAAAACTAATAAGAAAAGTTAATCTCCCCAGAGTATCATTGAAGACATCAATGCTAACTTCTTTGCATATTTCATTTACCTGGGAACTAATGAAATCATCTAGTTCCTTCTTCTATGTCTGCAATGGTTTCACTTCATAATTAGCAACCTCAATATCTAGTAATGGGGCCAAATTAGTGTGGGCATATTAAACTTCAGTTCACTTAACTTGTATACAAAATTATAAACTGGTAGCACCAGAGGGTACTTATCTTCATGTTGGCCTACTCCCACTAGAATCGACTTCAATCTCTAAATTCTTGGAACCCATTTATTCAGAGTTGGTATAGCCAACATCTTATCCTTTTTAGACAATTCCATTGCACGCACCATCAAAGCATAATTGTCATGAACACTAATAAGTTTGTCCTAAATCCTCTTATTCAAATGTTGTAAAGTAGTGCAGACAATCCTTGATATATTTTCATACATTGCATCCTAAGCCCTTTCTAACAACTTCTTATATACCTCAATTTGCAAAAGGAATTGATCTTGATTTAATAAACTAGAGCTTGGTCTATTTGTTTCTTCCTCTACAGTTGATTCTTGTCTTCGAGCATATGGTACTATTGCTAGAGATTGGCTATGAAGTGAGTGTTGCATAGATGTTATTGGAGAAAATGAAGATGGTTGGCTTGAGCTAGGCTGACCCTTTTCTCTTTGTATCTCCATCTAGGACATGAGTCCAACACTGAAAAGGCAAGTCAACACCATCTTTGTTCCTTTCCAGTGTAATCTCCTTTTCAAAGGCCTTTTTCCCATTAAACAAGAACATATGCATCAATAATGAGTACCACCATAATTTCACCCATTGTTTTCCTTCTTGTAATCCAACTAAGCTCTCATGGATGTGGTAAGCCAGATAAGTTCCATAGTCATAAATAGTACTATATGGAAAATGTTGCATATGTGAGGCCAAGTAACTATACTCCTTTTGTAATGTATTAGGTGGATTAGCACCTACAATCTGGTAGAAAGAGTATATTTTTTTTCTAAAATAACTGGAAAAATAATTCATTAGAAGAGGTTCAAGCTCTTTATCATCAATCCTAACCCTTCTCCGTTGTTTTCTGGTCCCAACCATTGTAGTATGCAGAGGTAACATTTTTGACCTGATGAATACCTTGGTTTTATTATACTCTATTATGATGGAATCAATGTCCAAAGGAAGCATACTCGAATTCCTTTCATGAAGGTAAAAAAAAATTCAATTTCTTCACAAGTTATCTTTACCATGACCACCCCATCATATGTTCTGACCACCCTAGAAACTGGAGCATACTTTGATGTAATATCTTTTAAAAGTTCCACATCCATGTACACATTGGGGACAAGCAATCTTCCCATATTCAAATCTCATGGGTTACTGAAAGGAGACCCAAGATTTATATTTCCAAACCAATGTTGTAACATTTTCCAACCCATGTAGGGTACTTCGGTGTCTTTGATAAAGCCAGCTTTATCTATCAAACCCTCCTTCATAGTTGGGCCATGTGACAAGACCCTGCCCTCTATTTTCTTATTTGTAGATTGCGGCAACAGATCAATTACATCCTAACAAAGGGCTCTAGACTGAGTAGAGGAAGAAGAAATTTGAATTTTGGGAGCCATGTGTCTTAATAGGCAAGAATTTCTTTAGAGGGATTTTAACCTATTCGACCCTTGCAATACGACTTAGGAAAAATGCTAAAATTGGGAAATTTGTAGGGATGCGGGTTTTAAAAGCACAAATTAATCCCAACTTTAAAAGTAATAAAGAAAAACAATGAAAAGCACTTGTTTTAAAGTGGATTAAGACAAACCATAGTATAGAAAACTAGAAAAAAACATAGAATTTCTTTTATGGTACTTACTGCTTTCAATGGTGACAAAACCCTAATGCCGACCCAAACAATTTCTACAATTTTCTTCTTAGCTCCTTGTATTTCCTTAGACACATTTCCAAATCTCAATTAAGCAAGCATTAGGCGCAAACACAATATTTTGGGGAAGTAGAATGATTTCGCGGGTCACTTCCGCCATTAATGTCCACTCGCGCGAAGCAAAACAATTGCAATGGGCATACTTACATTTTTTGAATGCACGCCATTGATCCATGGTTGAGTTGGGTGTTTCGAACGACTTTGATTGAGTCAAACTCATTTGAATTCATAATGTAGCTCTATCTCATACCATCGGCCAATGAAAAGCTACTAAAAAAACTCTCCTTGCGGATGAGAAGGCCCCACCCACTGGTAGTCGTAAAACACACATGTCATCACCAAGTTGATCTTGTCACTTTTTAAAGAACTTGCATCTTTCCCCACGAGCCAGCGGGGAACGACTGTGATTAAATTACCTCACCCACCAAACACCATCGATCTTCAAAGTTGTGGGTGTTGAGACAAGACATATCAGCCAGGCCCACATACGCGTGGTGTTGTTTCACTGATCTCGTTGGAATTAAAATGCATCCACTTCAAACGAGCAAGCCATGGGGAAACCATTCAGATTGGGTCACACGATCTCGTGATCAACAAACCTGCACAAACACCCAATAGTTAATCATAAAAGGGTGGCCTTGACTAGTCTGATGAGATGTTACCCATCAAGAGTTAATGACTTAAATGTAAGTCATTTGTATGTGAAAATTAAAGATCGACCTTAGGGTACCTAAGAGATTATGCAACCAGGGATAACTACACAATTTAATATGAAGGGGTTGGTATCAAATGTGAAACCACGACTTGAGAGACAACTTACATTACTGGTGACCGGACGAAGAGGTCAATGCAGGAAAAGAACATCTGAAGGCCAAAGGGAAATTAGATGACAAGTTTGTAGAACCCTAAACCCTATTTGCAATCAACATACCATGTTGATATTAAAGATAAAAGACCTCAAAATACCAAGGATTTTTTAGGGCCTAACAACGGCTCATACTTGGGGATGCATACCCCTGGTGTGTATGGCAAGAAACAGATCTCTTGGAAGAGCAGACCAAACACAAAGGGATCAAAAAATAGGAGCTTACCTAGACAAGGAAAGCATACACAACCAGGAAGCGAATGCACCAAACACTATGTACACAATTTATAGAATTATACACAATGTATATGGAAAAAGGCCTATTTCAGGAGAAATGAGGTTTTAGGAACTGTCCATGTACTGGCAGTTCCAGAAATTCACCTGCAAGTGACTATAAGAAGTAAGAATCCTCCCCATGAATATCTGCAACTAGGTATGGGCCAAGCCACAGGGGATCAAACTTCCCATGTTTTCCTTTATCCTCCAGTCTGGAATTCCACATCAATACCTTACATCCTACTTCGAATTTCCTTAGCACAACTCACTTGTCGTGTAGATACTTAACTTGAAGTTGTAGCTTTTCATTATTCTTGTGAGCTTCTCTCCTTAGCTCATCAAGCTCAACTAGTACATTCATCCTATTCTGCATCTCATCACAAATCTCAATATCATACTCCTGAACAAACTTATACATCTTTATCAAAAGATTGTGTGGGATCCTAGCCTCTGCTCCATACACCAAGTTGAAAGGGGAATTCCCAATAGCTTTCTTAACTGTGGTTCTATCTTCCCACAATGCTAATTGCAACTTTGAATCCCAAGCCTTCTTATTCTTGTCAAGAACTCGTTTAATAATCTTCATGAGGATTTTATTACTAGATTCAGCCTATCCATTTCCCTAGGGATGATACGGGGATGAATATGATACATCTATACCGTGCTCATTACAAAAGTTCATAAACTCTTCAAACTTGAAGCACATTGCATTGTCTGTCACAATTCTTTTAGGAACACCAAATCGGCTCAAAATATTCCTCATCAAGAAATCAATGATGACCTTGCTAGTAGCTTTCTTGGTGGGGATGGCCTCAACCCACTTGGTGAAATAGTTGGTAGCAACTAATATCCAAGCATGTCCTCCACTATACTTTACCGCCATTTCTCCAACAAAGTCAATACCCCACTGGTGAAAAGGGGCTGGTGCTGAAACTGGTCTGAGCAGTAAAGTACCAGAGAATTTTAGTTTTCCTATGAACTTTTGGCATGCATAACATTTTTTCACAAGTTGATGTGCATCCTTGAATACTGTAGGCCACCAAAACCCAACCCTTAAGACCTTATTTTCTGTTGTCTTGGCCATATAATGGCCTCCACACACTCCTTTATGCATTTCGATCAAAAGGTCTTCTACTTGATCACCATCCACACATCTAAGCAATACACCCTTTAGGCTTCTCCACTAGAGTTCTCCATCGATGATAACATACCTGATGGCATGTAACTTTAGGGTTCTTCTTTCATTCTTTGGCATGCCATCCAGGCATTTCATGGTCTGTAAGTATTCAACAACTCTTTGGTACCAACCACATATTTGCATGTCACAAATGGGAGAAATATTTTCTAATTCGACCTCGTTGATTTGGTTGGAATCCAAATTAGATTCAACCATTAGCCTGGCAAAGCCTTGGCCTCTTACTAATTTGGTAATCTAGATATCTATGTTGAATTCTTGAATCCTATTTATCCATCTACACATTATGCTCGTAGTTTCTTGTTGAGTGAAGATGTCCTTGACTGCTGCACTTGGGACATAAGCCACCACTGTTACACTAGTCAAATATGTCTTGAAATTTTTTACAACCTTAACCAAAGTGAAATCCTACTTCTCAATGGTGCCATATTTAAGTCCGGCTACTTGCAAGGATTTGCTAAAGAAGGAAATTGGTTGTTCATACCCTTCATCATTTTTTTGCAACAAAACTCTGGCTACAGTATGAAAAGAGGCAAATGTAAATAACTGAAAAGGCTTCGCATAGTCTAGAGTTTTTAAAACAAGTGCAACCTTGATAGCCTCTTTGATAGCTTGAAAATCCTTGAGGGGCTCTTCTAACCATGCCACCTTTTCTCCTTTTTTGAGCATCTTTGATATAGGCCTAACTATTTCTGCAAAGTTAGTAACAAACTTTCTTAGAAAGTTTATCTACCCAAAGAAAGATTGAATACCTTTGACATTCCTTGGTGGTGTGATATTATCAATAGCTGCCACTCTCTTAGGATCAATCCTGATTCCTTCCTTTGAAACAATATGTCCCAACAACTTTCCTTCCTTAACTCCAAAAGCACATTTCTTGGGATTTAATGAAATGCCATACTCCAAGGCCCTAACAAATATTTTCTCAAGATGTGAACAATGGTCTTCTTCTTTCTTTCTATGGGCAGTGAGATCATCTTGATAGATAGCAAGGAATAAATCTATAAAATCAGCAAAAGCTACGTCCATAGCTCTCTGAAAAGTGGCACCAACATTTATCAAACCAAAAAGCATCCTAACATAGACATAAGTTCCCCATGGGGTTGTAAAAGTTGTTTTATATTGTTCTAATTCCCTTACCATGACCTAGTTGTAGCCAAAAAATCCATCCATCATAGAGAGTAATTCACAACCAATGACCTTCTGCAACATTGCCGCCATGTTGGGTAAAGGATAATTATTTTTTAAAGATGCAACATTTAGGTTCCTGAAATCCACACATAATCCTAAGTCACCATTCTTCTTTCTGAAAAGAACCATATTAGAAACCCATGATGAATGTCTTATAGGTTTGATAATTCTCACATCACTTAATTTGGTGAGCTCCTCTTGCATCTTGGGTCTTAAGGTGGGATTGATAGGCCTTTGTTTCTGCTTGAAAGGCTTTGTATCAAGTTTTAGTGGAATTTCATGTTGAAACAAATCCTCCTTGTAGGCTTTCAAATCATCATAAGACCAAGTGAACACATTTCTGTATTTCTGCAATAATGCAATCAACATGGTTCTCACATGTGGTTTCATTCTCTTTCCTATATACACCTTCCTAGGGGCGACATCCGTCCCCAAGTTAATTTCTTCTAGATCTTCTTTGTGTGTACTTACTTGCTTAACATTGGATATATCTGGGCCATCAAAGACCCTTTCAAGTGCCACTAAACCTTTAGGAATTTTATTAGTCTTAAGTTGGATTATATCATTACCAAACGATGTCTCTTTTCCATCTACTTCCACTACATGGGCACTCAAATCAATTTCCTGATTCTCATATCTATCCACACAATGTAGGAATCTCAATATGTCACTGTCATCATTAAACACCTGCCAGTTGTAGATGTTATCAGGCACTGCTGGCCTAATTTGTACCTCAATCCTTGAGAAACCATTAAAAGTTACATCATCAAGCTTGACAATGATATTGGCCAATAGGTCTACTTTGACATTCTATCCCCTTTCTACCCAATCTATTCCAAAAGCATCAAATGATTTAGTGGTATCCCATACCTCATTCCTATACTGCCTTAATCTTTTTTCCTTGGCAGCAAATCTAGATCTGACTTGGGACACTACTAGCTCAGAGTTTCCAAATACTTTTAACATTTTTATCCCATGCTTAGAAGCTAATTTTAGACCCAATAATAAAGCTTCATACTTAGCTACATTATTGGTGCATGTGAATTGTAATAAGAAATAATATTTAAACACCTTACCTTGAGGGGAGATTAGAATAACCCCATCACCCAAGCCTTCTTTTGAACATGCTCCATCAAAATAGAGCATCCACATGATATTTTTCTGAGATGTTTGTGCAATTTATTTGGCTATTGGGGTGGGCTTAATTTCTTCCATATCTTGTTTCCATTCCTCTAGGTGGAAAGCATCAAGGCCTGTGCTCCACATTAATCATTGGGGGCTCCTCTAATTCATCAACTAACTCAATCATATGCTGAAACCTTGACTCTCAGGTGATTTTAACATCTTTTTGGTCAATTAAAAAAGTGGAAAATGAAAAATCACATTGCATACTTCCCCCCATAGAGGCACACCATTGTCTAGATAGCAACATTCCATAAGTAGGGGGAATTTCCACCACTATGACACTCATTACCAATTCCTTATCAAGAAATGCAACTAGTCTATATGAAACTTCATAGATCACACCAATGACAGTGACCTCCCTTGAATCCATGGCATAACATTTTCCATATGTATTGTCAACTTTCAAGCCCATTTCCTCCATGATTTTAATGGGCATGACATTATTCAAAGCCCCTGAATCAATCATACAATTCCTGAGAATCTATCCATCAACGATTAGACTTAAAAAGAAAGGATTGACCAAATTTGGGTTTGTTGTGATAGTAGTTCCCAAGTACATCTTTGGATTTTCACTGACATTAGCTTCCAACTCATTACCTTTCATTAGACCAACACTTGTGTTAGGTGCATCAGCTCTTGCACTATGCTTACTGCCTCTTGCAATACTATTGATGATGGTAATAGTTTTATTTTTAAGATTATCGATCCTCATCATCTCAAGGAGTGGGACTATGACCCTGATCTGAGATAGGACTTAAAACATGTCAATGGGAGAATAACTAGGAAACTTAGGAAACACTATTTCTTGGGGAATTTCTTTATCAGTTTTCTTTCCACTTACCTCAAAGACTAGTTTTGATTCTTTATTCTTTGGATCAAGAGGTGTGACTGTAGTGTTAGACTTTCCTTTACTACCTTTCTTCACCCAAATTCTTATCTATTTTGACTCTTTAGGTTTGGCTTCTTCATTCTTGTTCTTTGTGTCAGCTCCTTTACCATCCTCATTTCCTTCTTTTACAAATAAACCTCTAGGGTGGCCTTGATTTCCACTCACCACCCTATTTCTCAATTGGAGGTCATTTTGTGCCTGAGCCCTTGCAACCAAGGTGATGGTGTATCTTTCTATCTCCTCATTTGAAGGTCTTCTCAGGGAAAAGTTTGATGTCTCCAGATTGTAAGTAGTATATTCATCTTCATTTTCCTCATCTAAGAGCTCTTGTTGATGGTGTATACTTTCTTGTCTTCTTTGGGTATCCACATCATCCATGTCAACATCATCACTAGAAGAATAGTCACCATACACCAAATCCAACCTATTCATAAACACATTTGTTGATTCATCTGAATTGTGTGGTGAATGGGATTCCCCTTGATCTTGTTGACTCTTCAACATAGATCTAGCTACACCACACTATTGTGAGGCATGAGGCATCTCACATACTTCACACCATGGCAGATCCTCAACTACATTTGTGGTGTTTTTATGTAAACGATCTGATGTAGCTTGATATTTTTTTGATTATTCTGAATTGGCTTACCATTATGCCAATTGGTATGATAAGGGAAATATTGGAGTCTAGGAGGCCTATCATTTCTCTGAAATTGGGGTTTATCATTTTTGGCTTGCTTCTGTAACATACTGATAACTTGATCCCATTTCTCCTCAGGAACTTCATTTTTTCTAGATTTCTCATTTTGAGCTTTGGAATTTTTCTGAACCTTAGGATCCTCTCTCCTCCCTACCTTACCAGAAGCCCTCCTATTATTTTCAATGTTTACAACCATCTTATATGCTTCAAGAAAAGTTCATGGATTCTTGTCCCTGAGTAAGTAGCACATATTCGAGTCATAAGCATTGCAGTATGTCACCAAACATGCATAAGGGTTAGGTCTTAAATATGCAAGTACCTTGTTCATAGACTTTTGGAACCTTGTATTGAATTCAACAACAAAATCATTATGTACTTTAGTGATGTTGTTGAAATAATTTAATATGAATATGGGATCAATATGATCCCCATACTGTTCTCTAAAGGCATGGTAAACTGATTCATTTGAATCAATACATCCATCAGGTAATCCTTTGTACCAATCCCTTGCATCCTCAACTAAGGACTGCATAAAGTACTTCATTGCTACATCATCTTCCCACAATTCAAAATCTTCAACAAAGCTCTGGAAAGCCTTCAGATGATCTTCCCCACTCAAAGCATTATTTCCAGCAAATTTAGGAAGATGTTTCCTGGAATTGCTTGGGACAAGATTTGGATAACCAGGGATGTTGTCAAAACATAATTGTTGATACCTATCATTATAAGGTGCCTGCCTAGGACACCTATCCCTATGAGTATCCTTTTGTGCATCATTTTTCTTACTATCCATCTGGCCACATTCCTTATCTTTTTCATTTCCTTTGTTACTATAATTTTTATTCTTAGCCTCTTCCTCATCATCAGAATAAGAATTACTACTTCTGTTACCACCTCCTCCACCTCCTTTGTCACCACCACCCCCTCCATTGGGATTGTGCCCCCCAAGCTTATTTTCATGAAATTGACTATCACTCTTCCCAGAACTTGAAGGCTCTGGGGTTGGGATTGACATTTTGAGGAAATAAATTCTTCTAGACACTTTTGCATTGTGTGCTTCTATCTCTACCCTCCTTAATTCTTCTTCCAACTCTTCACTCTTCAATTGCAACTTCAAGGTGTCAGGGTCTAAAGGTGCAGCAGATGATTGGACTTGACCTTAGGATTAATAGTAAACATTTTGGTAGTTGAGGTAAAGTTATTTGTGTTGACATCGATTTTGAGAGCATTGGAGACACTTTGGTGGGAGTAGTCAACCATCTTCTTCCCATGATCTACAAAGGATGTTTTCTTAGGAGGGTCCAAAGGCTTGGTAGCAACAATGGTTGGTGTATAAGTACTAGCAGTAGAAGTTCCCATCAGGATCATGATTTTTGGTGCTTCAGGGACTATGTGGGATGCTACTTTGGCAGCTTTCTTCTTAACAACCTTTTCTCTAGCAACCTTTTCTGAGGCTATCTTTTCTTGAGCAACCTTTTCAAAGGCTCTTTTCTTAGCATATTCTTCTCTCATTTTCTCAACTCTTTCTTTCTTCTCATCCCTTTCGAGCTGCTTAGCCTTAATTCTATCCTCCTTTTCCTTTTGAGCTCTTTTCTTGGTTTGTTCATCCAACCATTTGGCCTCTTCATCCAAGGCTTTAATATCACTATTGACATCTTCCTCATCTTCAAGGAAATCCCCATACTCACTCTGAGCTAGAGTATGGATTGTTTGATCCAAAAATTCTTCCCCAAGGAAAGTAAGCATCAGTGGAATGGTACTTTCTCCTCTAGGATTGAAATTTTCCCCATGGAATATAGATCACATCCCAAGTGTTGGAGGGTTTAAAGGTGCTTTACTCTTACCTGAAAATTCTCACTTATCCTCTTCTCTAGAAATCCCAAGATTATCAAATACTTGTTCAGCAGGGAAACTACCTTGTCCACCCTCAATTACCCCACTATTACTTGAATCTTTAGCAATATTTGCACTAACTACTTCATTTATGAAAGTAGGAGATGTTCGATGAAGAGAATCGAGGGACTTACTAGATTCTGCATTTTTCTTCTTCCATAGAGGTTGTCTATCCTTTGCAAGCTCAGATTCTTCTTTTTGTTTAGAAGCTTTCTTCAACAGACTTCTCGTCTTCCTCATGGAATTTACCGAGATGTCAAATTTCTCCTTGTCAATCTTCTTGTTAGATATACTTGTTGCACTAGTGTGAGAAAACTCAGAGTCGCCACCCAAGATATTGGGAAATAAGATTTTATTGGATCTAGACTTGTTATTTGCAACTTCAGAGAGAAATTTAAACATAACCCGACATAAAGTGACAAGACTGACTAAAAGTTGAATAGAAAAGGATGTATGCGATTTCCAAGAGTGAATGGCAGCCTATTTCACAAATGATGATAAAGACCTATTTCTGACTGTACCAGATCTGCACTAGAGACACTAAAAGCTATGAAAGTCCCCAGTAGAGTCACCATTTTGTTGGTTAATTTTAATGAACCAATCAAGCCTTAACAAATATCTATGAGTCTGCCAAACTCAATTCTTGAATACTTGCCAGATGAGTAGCCAACTAACAAGATAAAGTGTATATCGCTTTATCTCCTGCACTTCGGGTTCTGCCAAGCCCGGGAGGGTGTTCCCACAATTCCTAATAGATAACTTATCATGAAAATTCACACATACATTGTAAATCAAGGTAGATAAATTCTCATTAATTACAAATAAGATGAAGTCAATTGCAAAGGTGGAAATTCATTGAATCAACTATGCATCTTAAGTTGAGAATGTAAAACAACAAGATCAATGATTATTTTAAGAGATTGCTCTTAAGTTGAATGATTGAAACCCAAAGAAAGGTTTAATGGGTGAATGATCAGTGCCATTATCTATGGGTTAAGAGTCTGCGTAAATTGAAAAGTAAGGTATATTTAATTCTGAACAATTATGATCCAGTGATATCGCTTTGAAATCCACAAATCAGTAACTAAGTGCTATAGACTACTTGTCAAATTTGAATGACTTCATATGAGAACCCATGATCTAATTCAAGAATTTTAACTCATTCCATGAAAAAGAGCCAAAACAAAATCATACATCAAAGTATAACATGATAACAATTAATGAAATGATCATTGATCAATATTTTCATTAATAATTCTGACATGAAACCAAAGGGAGAGACTATAGACTTAGAGAATCTTCATTATCTTTCAAATATATTCAGAAACCATACATTTAACTAAATTTACTATCTAGACTCAAAACATTCAATAAAGACTCAACTATCTGCTCTGTGTTTCTTAAATTTTCTCAATTGTAGTTCCATAAATTCAACAAAAGATCTGAACAAATGGACCTGAATTCCCTTTAATAGAACAAGGGAGAAAAACAAGCCTCATGCCAAGTGTACACTTGTCAATGTTGTATTGGGCCACTATAAGGCATATTCCAAATTCAGTTATATTTGCAATCGAAATGGAGGGAATACATATAAGACAAAATATTTTCATCTGCAACGGAGAGCAGCTTTTCCTTCTCAAAAAGCACATGTCACAAGAGCGCGTCCAATACATCATCAATAGACGATACTTTTTTGTAAAACATATGTTTTATCGTTGCAATTTCTAAGGCCAGACCCGTACAATACATGACCCAATATATGTTTCACAATCCAAACTTGCCACAATACAACCTTTCCCATTCCTCATACTCTTCCTCAGATGGCAAATCAAAATCCATAATATCATCCATGGATTTCCTGTAGGGGGCATACTTGGTTACAACTGCATTGGATTCCTTATCAAAATCCTCCAGAAAACTAATAAGAAAAGTTAATCTCCCCAGAGTATCATTGAAGACATCAATGTTAACTTCTTTTCCTATTTAATTTACCTGGGAACTAATGACCTCATCTAGTTCATTATTCCATGTATGCAATAGTTTCACTTCATAATTAGCAACCTCAATATCTGGTAATGGGGCCAAATCAGTTTGGGCATATTGAACAATTAATTATGTTATCTTCTGCTCTAATGGGGTTGCATACCCTTGAAACTTCTTTTCACTTAACTTGTATACAAAATTATAAACGGGTTGCACCAGAGGGTACTTATCTTCATGTTGGCCTTCTCGCACTAGAATCAATTTCAATCTCTCAATTCTCTAAACCCATCTATTCAAAGTTGGTATAGCCAACATCTTATCCTTGTTAGACAATTTCATTGCATGCACCATCAAAGCATAATTGTCATGCACACTAATAAGTTTGTCCTAAATCCTCTTATTCAAATGTTGTAAAGAAGTTCAGATAATCCTTGATATATTTTCATACATTTCATCCTGATCCCTTTCTAACTTCTTATATACCTCAATTTGCAGAAGGAATTAATCTTTATTAAATAAACTAAAGCTTGGTCTATTTGTTTCTTCCTTTGTAGTTGATTCTTGTCTTCGAGCATATGGTACTATTGCTAGAGATTGGCTATGAAGTGAGTGTTGCATAGATGTTATTGGAGAAACTCAAGATGGGTGGCTTGAGCTAGGCTAACCCTTTTCTCTTTGCATCTCCATCTAGGACTGGGTCCAACACTGAACAGGAAAGTCAACACCATCTTTGTTCCTTTCGAGTGTAATCTCCTTTTCAAAGGCCTTTTGTCCATTAAATAAGAATGTATGCATCAACAATGAGTACCACCAGAATTTCACCCATTGTTTTCCTTCTTGTAATCCAACTAAGTGCTCATGGATGTATTCAACTAGATAAGTTTGATACTCATAAATAGTAATGTATGGTGAATGTTGCATATGTGAGGCCAAGTAACTATACTCCTTTTGTAATGTATCAGGTGGATTGGCACCTACAATTTGGTAGAATGAGTATACATTTTTTGTGAAATAACTGGAAAAATAATTCATTGGAAGAGGTTCAAGCTCTTTATCATCAATCCTAACCCTTCTCCGTTGTTTTCCGGTCCCAACCATTGCAGTATGTAGAGGAAACATTTTTTACCTGATGAATACCTTGGTTTTATTATAATATGTTATGATGGCATCAATGTCCAAAGGAAGCATACTCGAATTCCTTTCATGAAGGTCAAAAACCTCTTCAATTTCTTCACAAGTTATTTTACCATGACCACCCCATCATATGTTCTAACCACCCTAGAAACTGGATCATACTTTGATGTAATATCTTTTAAAAGGTCCACATCCATGTACACATTGGGGATGACTAGTCTTCCCATATTCAAATCTCATGGGTTACTTAAAGGAGACCCAAGATTTCTATTTCTGAACCAATGTTGGAACATTTGTCAACCTGTGTAGGGTACTTCGGCATCTTTGATAAAGCAAACTTTATCTATCAAACCCTCCTTCACAGTTGGGCCACGAAACAAGACCTACCCTATTTTTTCTTATTTGTAGACTGGGGTAACAGATCAATTACATCTAGAGAAAGGGCTCTAGACTAGGTAGAGGAAGAATCACTTTGAATTTTGGGAGCCATGTGTCTAAATAGGCAAGAATTTCTTCAGAGGGATTTTAACCTATTCAATCCTTAATTGCAATACGACTTAGGACAAATGCTAAAATTGGGAAATTTGTAGCGATGCGGGTTTTAAAAGCACAAATTAATCCCAACTTTAAAAGTAATAAAGCAAAACGATGAAAAGCACTTGGTTTAAAGTGGATTAAGACATACCCTAGTTTAGAAAACTAGAAAAAAGCATACCAATTAATCCCAACTTTAAAAGTAATAAAGCAAAATGATGAAAAGCACTTGGTTTAAAGTGGATTAAGACTACGTTTATGGTACTTACTGCTTTCAATGGTGACAAAACCCGAATTCTGACCCAGATGATTTCTGCAATTTTCTTCTTAGCTCATATTTCCTTTGACACATTTCCAAATCTCAATTAACCAAGTGTTAGGCACAAACACAAATTTTTGGGGAAGTAGAATGTGTTTATGGGTCACTTCCACCATTAATGTCCACTTGCATGAAGCAAATCAATCACAACAGTTGTACTTGCATTTTTTGAATGTATGTCGTTGATCCATGGTTGAGCTGGGTGTTTCGAATGACTCTAATTGAGTCAAACTCATTTGAATTCACAACATAGCTCTAGCTTAGACCATTGGCCAATGAAAAGCTACTGAAAAAACTCTCCTTGTGGATGAGAGGGCCCCACCCATTGGTAGTCGTAAAACACACATGTCATCACCTCGTTGGTCTCACCACTTTTTAAAGAACTTGCATCTTTCCCCACGAGCTAGAGGGGAACAGTTGTGATCAAATTACCTCACCCACCAAACACCGTCGATCTTCAACGTTGTGGGAATTGAGACAAGACATATCAAATGGGCCCACATACACGTGGTGTTGTTTCACTGATCTCGCTAGAATTAAATTGCATCTGCTTCAAATGAGCGAGCCAGCGGGGAACAATTCATATTGAGTCCCATGATCTTGTGATCAACAAACCTGCATGAACACCCAATAGTTAATCATAAAAAGGGGGCCTTGACTAGGCTAGCGAGATGTTACCCCTCAGGAGTTCATGACCTAAACGTAAGTCATTTGTATGCAAAAATTAAAGATCGACCTTAGGGTACCTAAGAGATTATGCGACCGGGGATAACTGCATGGTTTAATATTAAGGGTCCATTATCAAACATGAAACTAAAACTCGAGAGACAACTTACATTACTGGTGACTGGACCAAGAGGTCAACACAGAAAAAGAACATCTGAAGGCCAAAGGGAAATTAGATGACAAGGTTGTAGAACCCTAAACCCTATTTGCAATCAACATACCATGTTGATATTGAAGATAAAATATCTCAAAATACTAAGGATTTTTAAGGGTCTAACAGGACCCCCCCTTTCTTTGCATATTTTGTGCATGGGTTTTTGATGTAATTTCACCACTCAAAGGCAAGGTCTTGGGAACTTGTGCCAACACCCATTCTCCCTAGGTGATGAATGGGTCCTCCCTTAATAAGGACACCCTTTTTGAATTTAATTCTATCGAGATTTTAATAATATTCATTTCTAGATCTTGTGTCAGCTTGAATTATTTGAATTTTGAGGTTAATCTCTAGATTTAGTATAAATAAGGGGTTAATTCACATTGTTTCTCCTAGCAAGTTTAGAAAATTCCTAAGCATTCAATTTTTCAAGCATTAGAGCACTTCAAGAGCATTTCAAAGGAATTCAAGAGCATATTAATTAGTGAAGTTTATTGCAGTAATTCAAGATTATATTATCATGACAAAGGCATAATTCATTTATGCATGTTGTTGAACTAAGATTGTCAATGTAGCATTGAGGATCTACCTGCAAGCATTGTTCACACCTATTTGAGATCAAGATCTACATTCTTCATCGCCACTTCATGTTAGATTGCAAATTTTTATTCTAAGACAACATCCAAGGTATCATCAATTGCATATTTCATGTTTCATGCTTCAATTTCCTTATTTCATCATTTGGTTTAATTACCTAAATGGGGTTTGACTTACGAAAACCCCTATTCACTAACAATCAACAAGTTTTTCTCCTCTTGAGTGTGTGTTTGCAGATTTATAGGTTGAAGATCAAGTGGAGAAGAATTTTAGAGCAAGACTGTCAAAATTATCAAGTTCCAAGATTGACCTTTGTAGAGAAATAATAAAGAATTGAAGCTACATAATTTATTATAGGTTTTTGGGAGTTGACAACCAAGAATTTAAGAGTGCAGACATCAAGGAAAATAACCCAGATCTTAGTTTTAGAAACCCTAACAGGGACCTATTTGCCACTAATGACGAATGAGTCCTTTGTTCTCTAAAAATAGGCTTCTTGCAACAAACACATCATTTTGAGCTCTAAAAACTCCCCTCATAGTTGCTATAATAGTTATGGTTAGCTTCTAATTGTTATTTGCATCTTATCACACACAAAATCACATAAAATTAGGGTAGAAATCATAGTGGTTTATCATCTTGATCAATTCATAAACCCTATTTTTGAACCTTATCATTAATGGTGAACCTGACATATTGAATATTACAATTTTTTGATTTTGAAGTCTTTCATTGCATCCTAGGTTAGATCTTGCATTCATTTGCATCTCATTTGCATTGAACTAGATCTCATTTAGGGTTTTTGTCTTTGCATTTAAAACTTGCATCTCATTTAGGGTTTAGATTTGCATTGTGTTGCATCTCTCTAAATCTGAAAAATACAAAAACAAATCAGTCATTGTGCATATCATTTAGATCTCATAAAATTGCATTTGAAAATCAAAACAAAATTGCATTTCATATTAGGTCTTTGCATACATTATTTCATTGCATTTTCACATTACATTTCTTGAAAATCTGAAACTGAAACTTATTGTCTCAGACTTGGAATTGAAAGACATTACTGAAAGCTTGCAAATCATCAAAAACTAGTTTCAAAACCCTAATCAAGGACCCGTTCACCTTTATTGGTGAATGAGACCCTGATTAGGTCAAACCTGAACCTTTTGGAATTTGAAAAGGCATTAAAAATAACTATGAAATCAGTAAAAACATCTCAAAAATACCTTACCAAGACCCATTTTCCCTTACTATCAAATGAGTCCCTGTTAGAACTTGATTTTCATTTTTTGGAAATTATAATCTCAATTTCAAGCTTCTGTTTGTTGTTGTTACTTTCCTATTTCAATTTTCTGATTTTTTGTTTCATCAAATTCATTGCATATAGCTTAAATTGCTTCATTTAGTGCATTGTCAAAATTCAAAATTGCATTCAAAAATTTAATTTTTAGTTTATTGCAATCAATAAATTACATTGCTTAGAATCTAAAAATTGTATTTCATTATAGATTGTTGCATTGCCCCTTTACTATTTTAGGGTTTTCACATTGGGGTTGTAAAACTTGTATGATCTTTACAACTTGGTATCATATTAGTAATACTATTGTAAGACATAATTTGAGGCTCATTTCATCTCGTGATATCTCACTCATTGTGGATCTTGGGTTTCATAACTCTCTTTTTTATAGTGTTGATAATCAACTCTCCATGGCTCATAGTTTGCATACTACACTTCCCATGACTTCATCTCCTAGAACTAGTGTACCTCTTGTTAACAACACCATCCCTACTTCCACTCAAGCTTTGAGGTCTACTGTAATCCAAGGTGGAATTCCAATTCCATCCTCCACGATACCAATGTCCATTCCTACATAAACTAGTACACAACCCACAACAACCTTTCAATGTACAACAACCCTTCAACCTACAACAACCCTTCAACCTACCGCAACTATTCAACCAACCACAAAAATCATACCTACTAGCACCATGTACAATTCCATTAACATTCTGGTAGGAAATACTTCTTGTCTTGTCCATTAGAACACAATAACTCCTCAACAATCAACCTTTACCAACTTATAATTCACTAGTCCTATGAAAACATACACAACACCACCTTATTCCCCTCAACCTTACAACCAAAATGACCCTATCCTTGACTCACTTTTGTAAACCATGACATCCCTTCAACAACAATTTGCAACCTTAAACAAAACAACAATAGTCAACCTTTACAATACATAAAATCCAATTTGTTATCCTTTGACACATTAAGAGCACAAATGCCACAAGGTATAGAAGTTCCTCGATTTGAGAAATATGGTGGAAAAGGAGATCATGTTAGCCATTTTTTTGCTTTCACAACCTTGTGTAGTGATTTCATCTATGAGGATAAACTTTTGGCTAAGCTATTCTCTAGGTCCTTGAAGGATACCGCTTTAGAGTGGTTCTCTTCTTTACTGAATAATTCAATTGGTTCATTCAATGAACTTGTTGATGCATTTTACAACCACTTCTATATTCACATGGGTCCCAAGATGACCCTTGCTGATTTAATGGCATGAAAACAAAAAGAGGATGAGAAAGTGATTGATTTCATAGCAAGATACCAAACACTTTATACACAAGTAAACATTAAGATTCTTGACACTGACCTTCAATGAATGTTTATTGCAAACTTGCAAGATAAACTCCAAAAAAAACTTGAAATGTTGAGATTCCCATCCTTCACACAGTTATGTATAGCCCTTTGTGATTATAAAAATTTGACTTACAGTCGTGATGTGAAAAATCCCCCCTAGTTGTACTGAAAAGTCTGAATCTACAACTCAAAATGGTTATGAACCTTTCAAGAAACAGAATAAGGAATTTTTACAACTAAACTCCCCTCAAACAAGTTAACAAAAAAATAATCAAGTGGCTACTATAAAAATGACAGCTCCTTTTAGGGAGTGGGAGAGAGAGTTCACTCCTTTACCTGATACCCTTCATAATATCATGTTGCAGCTTGTTGAAAAGAACATGCTTACATTAACTCCTATTTGAGAACATGACCCTAATATACCATTGCCTAGAGGTTTTCAAAAAAATGTTTATTTTCATTACCATCAACAAAATGGACATGGTACATAATACTGTAAATGTCTTAAACATCTTGTGCAAGACCTTTTGACAATAACCAAATTCAAATAAGAGGTGTGAATGATCAAGGTAATAAGTCTGTAGCTCCTCCTAATCAAAATTTGAAAATCTTTACAAATCCCATGCCTAAGCATACTATTTCATTTTTCAAAGCCAGTGAAACTAAGAATGATGTCATGAATGTTGACACAAATGATGACAATATGGATACTGTTGAACAACATCCCATAGATACTGTGGTAGAATTTATCGAAACTAGACCTCATAAGGGCTCAACTAAAAAGCTTCTTGATATTTCTTTCTTGTAAAATGACATACTTAAGCATGCACCTAATGGTCCTCTTTACATAGCTGGCCGAATCAATGATAAGCCCACTAATGGGATATTAATTGATCCTATCTATGGAGAGAATGTGATCACCAAAGAATTCCTATATGTGCATGAACTATATCAAGAAACATGTGACAAATCGAAAGAATAGATCAAGATGCATAATGGGTTTGCTTGCCCTACGATAGGCTCAATAGATCTCCCTTTAAAAGTTGGACCGAAAACACTAAATGTATCATTTTCCATCATTCTGTAATCAGCCCAATTTCATGCAAAGCTAGGCTATCCATGAATTTACTCCATGAAATTTGTCCCTTCGGTTGTGCATAAATGTCTAAAGTTTCCATTTGGAAATGATATCTTTATTGTTCATCATAGTGGATTTAATCCTGCGTCGGCTCGAGGGAATTTCTCATTAGATTTCTTTTGGCCCGAGCCTATGGAACCTATCAAGCCTCATGAGGATTTCTTTTTCAAATCATATCAAAAGTACAAAGCAAAGAAAATAGCAGAATTTTCCCTTTGAAACATGCCTCAACCGATGATTGAAACACCTACTATCCTTGATGAAACAATGATTGAACCAAAATTCCTTTTTAATATCCAAGAACAACCCATACCAAAGCCTCCTATTATTTCCTATGAGAGACAACGAGATAACATAAACAATCCTGTTGTCCCTCCTAGAGTCAAACAAGTTTACAAAGTCAAAGAGAAAGCGGTTGAATGGTGCAGGTGCACCATAGCAAGATCATGCCTCCATGAGGAAAAATTAGAATTTTGATTTTGTATAGGTATTCTAATTTTTTAATAATGTCTAAAATGCCTCAATAAGCATGTAATAGGTCTTAGATGGTTATTTTAGGTTCATTTGGGCATAAAATGTAAAGCTGCAAAATTTGACAAATTGTTGTCAATGCACAAATTGTAAAAATGCAACAAAAAGAAAATAGAGGAATATGAAGAGAAAATGCAGTTTTATGCATTGGGTTGTTTATTTAAGGAATTTGAAAGCCTCAAAAATCTTGAGGAAGGTTGGGGAAAGTTGTACAAATGATGAAATCTATAAAATACCATGTTTTTCTGTACTTTTTCCACATTTTCTAGGTTGCAGACCATTTTATGGCCATGAAAAGTGCTTGAAACCTCTCCTCCTACATTGAATGTTGTATCCCTATGAATATATTTTATTTTACATTATTTTTCATCAAAATTCACTAAATTTTGTAAAAGTTATGAGCATTTTATCAAAGGCGGGTAAGACCCTTTTTTAGGGTATGTAGTACGCACTTAAAATTAAATATCTCATATTTCCATCATGGAAATCTCTTAAAAATTGGTGAGTAGTGTGTTTCATATGTATTCTAACATATTCCAAAGTTGCAGTGCGCAAGAACAAGGTTTGGGGCAGTTTCCATGATGCCCTAGCTCAAAAAATTGGTAAAAATTAGTAAATTTTTGTACACAGTGGTGTTATTGTGAGATTTAATGATAGTATGAGAGACCTTCTGGGGTAATAAGGTTTTGAATGGTTGTTTAAGATTTTTTTTATTCCATCCTAGTTATTGATTGGTGAATTTATAAGTTGTGGCCATTGTTTATTTATCTGACCTGTTGAGACAGTTTGGAGACATTCTTATTTTGGGTCAAAGATTTAAGGTTTTGAGATAGGTCTTTGATAAATGTTATGAAAAAAGAATGGGAGATGGTTTGCTTGGTTTGGACAGATGTATTTGAATTTAATTCTTGGTTTGGTTTGGTGCATTGATGAGTTATGGTAACCATTTATTGACTATCTTGTTTGGACAGAGTTGTATAGTCATCTTTGCAAACAGAAATTGAAGGTTCTTGAATTAATGTTTGTGGAAACATCTTGAACAAAAATTAGAAATGATCTAATTTTTTTTGTAGACATTTTGTCCATTTTGGTTCCATTGGTGAAGTAATTTTGGCTTGGGAATGTGAATTTGTATATTGGAGGGTCTAAATAGACCTATTTGCTAATTTGGGATAATCAACTTTGGAAAATTCACACTTTTGAAATATTTAAGTTGTTGAATGGGTTTGGTTAAACGCCGCTGATGTTGTCTAAATATTTTTGAGGAATCATCAAGGATTTTACCTTTAATATCAGTTAGTGTCTTGAAATCAAGAGTTTTGTGAAGAAGGTTTGAGTCCTAATTGTAGGACAAGTAGAATTTGATTAAGGTCAGTCAGTTTGAGATTGTTGAGTGAGTTTGAATCCTCTATCACTTGCATCAGTTTGGTATCAAAGCTCAACAAAAGGTTTGGTCCAGTGAGTTTGTGGTTTTTTTGTTTTGTGGTTGTGTGTTGTGATTTGTGCAGGTTGAGAAGATAACTTGGTTGCTGCCAAGAGAAGGCAAAGAAAGTTGAGATAAGTTGAAGCAAGGAGAGACTTTCTTGTGAAGATGGATATTTTGAAGAGACATTTGCAGGAAGAGGAAGAAAGGAAGAGACAACAAAAGTTAGAAAAATAGATAGCAAAATTGAAGTAAGAGATGAGAAGAATGGAAGTAGAGTTCAGTCATTTTTATGTAGATTCCATGATGAAGATGGAATAGTGGTTTAGACAAGCAACAAGTTGGCACTTGGAGATCAAGAAAAGAGTTACATGGCCCATTTAGAAGATTGTCAAAACAAGAAGACAAATGAAGAGGATAGAGAAAGAAGCATTTGAGGATGTTGAAGAATGAAGATGAAGGAGAAATAGAGATGAAGAACCTGATTTTAGAGGAAGGAGATATTGAGTTGGTGTCAAGATTGGATGAAGAGATGATTAAAGATGAATTAATCTTGGAGATTTGCAAAGAGTTGAAGAAAGATGGAGGTACTGTGATAGAGTTAACATATCATTTCTTTTTTATGCTAATGTTTTGGATAGAATAATTTGTACATCAAGATGAAACAGTTTGAAGGACAAATGGAGATTGTAACACTTCAGAGCATGGATGAGCATATTCACAAAGAAAGGGAAAAATGGAAGCATGTTGGAATTGACCAACTCAAACCAAAGGTAAAGATGAAATAAGCCTAGAAAAGAAGACCAAAAGGAGGATCAGTAATGCTAAGGCTTGGTAAATTCAATCCAAGAGGACTTGGAATTCTTTTTGGTCGGGGAGAATGGTGCAGGTGCACCATAACAAGATCATGCCTCCATGAGGAAAAAATAGGATTTTGATTTTGTATAGGTATTATAATTTTTTAATAAGGTATAAAAGGCCTCAATAATCATGTAATAGGTCTTAGATGGCTATTTTAGGTTCATTTGGGCATAAAATGTCAAGTTGCAAAATTTGACAAAATGTTGTCAATGCACAAATTGTAAAAATGCAACAAAAAGCAAAATAGAGGAATATGAAGAGACAAGGTAGTTGAAAAAGTAGTTTGAGGCATTGGGTTTTTTATTTAAGGCATTTGGAAGCCTCACAAATCTTGAGGAAGGTTGGGGAAAGTTGTATGAACGATGAAATCAATAAAATACCCTATTTTTTTGTAGTTTTTCTGCATCTTGTGGGTTGCAGCCCATTGTATGGACATGAAAAGTGCTTTAAACCTCTCCTCCTCCATTTAATGTTGTATCCCTATGAATATAGTTATTTTTACATTTTGTTTCATCAAAATTCATTAAATTTTGTAAAAGTTATGAGAATTTTATCAAAGGCGGGTAAGACCCTATTTTAGGGTATGCAATATGCACTTAAAATTAATTAGATATCTCATATTTCCACTATGGAAATATCCTAAAAAATGGTTAGTAGCTTTTTTTATATGTATTCTAACATATTGAAAAGTTGTAGTGCACAAGAACAAGGTTTTTGGTAGTTTCCATGATGCCCTAGCTCAAAAAATTGGTAAAAATAAGTAATTTTTTGTGCACAATGGTGTTATTGTGAGATTTAATGATAGTGTGAGAGACCTTCTGGGGTAATAAGGTTTTGAATGGTTGTTTAGGATTGTTTTTATTTCATCCTAGTTATTTATTGGTGAATTTATAAGTTGTGGCCATTGTTTATTTGTCTGACCTGTTGAGACAGTTTGGAGACATTCTCATTTTGGGTCAAAGATTTAAGGTTTTGAGATAGGTCTTTGATAAATGTTATGAAAAAAGAATGGGAGATGGTTTGTTTGATTTGGCTAGATGTATTTGAATTTAATTCTTGGTTTGGTTTTGTGGATTGATGAGTTATGCTGACCATGTATTGACAGTCCTATTTGGATAGAGTTGTACAGTCATCTTTGTAAACAAAAAATGAAGGTTCTTAAATTGATGTTTGTGGAAACATCTTGAACAAAAATTGGAAATGATCTAAATTTTTTTACAGATAGATTTGTGCATGTTGGTTCTATTGGTGAAGTAATTTTGGCTTGGGAATGTGAAGTTGTATATTGGAGGGTCTAAATAGACCTAGTTGCTAATTTGGGACAATTAACTTTGGAAAATTCACACTTTTGAAATATTTAAGTTGTTGAATGGGTTTGGTTAATTTTTTTTTATGTTTTCTAAAGATTTTTGAGGAATCATCAAGGATTTTTGTCTTTAATCTTAGTTAGTGTCTTGAAATCAAGATTTTTGTGAAGAAGGTTTGAGTCCTAATTGTAGGACAAGAAAAATTTGATTAAGGTCAACTAGTTTGAGATTGTTGAGTGAGTTTGAATACTCTGTCACTTGCATCATTGAACAACCTACTATTTTTTCTTCTATTCCTCCCAAGGAGGAGAGGGAGTCTCTAATTGAAAAACATGCTCTTACACAAGAAAAAACTGACAATAGATTGAAACAAAATTGAAGTGCTAGAGAGTGTAGGCATAGACATTATGTTATTGCTCATAAGTTACAAACTCAAGAAGACAAGAAAAACATAGAAAATCAGAATCCAAACTTACCTGAAGCAATGCATGATGACTCTATACCCTTGTCACAAATAAACAAGAACATTCCATGGAAATTGTCATTCAACCTCTCGTTGTGATAAATTTCTAGATGATGATATTGACATTGCAAAGATTGATGTAGAAGTGCATGATGAGTTGAATACATTGTTTTCTTCTTCTATGAGCTTAAATGCCAAATCTCCTAAAAAGAGTGTTGAACCTAGTGCTTCTCCTAGTTTGACACTTGCTCTTGTCCCTTTGGCTATTTGTTTGCCTTTCATTTTTACTGATCGAGATTAGGATGCAGACAACTTGCTTTAGGTTACTCGCATGTGCCTTACTAGTGTTTTTCATTTTCTTGTTTCTTTATGTGATTGCATGTGTGTAATGTGATCCTTCGTGTGTTTCATTTAGCGTATCTCTCTCTTTTTGTGCATTCCTCTATATGTACATTTCATTCTTCTATATTTTGTAATCATTTCACTTGTCTTGTGTTTTCCTTTTAGGGATGAGACAAGACATCAAGATATTTAGGTCTCTTCCATGTTGACCCGAAAGGATTTTTCTTTGTTTTTGATCTCTTTGTGTCATTCTTCTAGTTTTATTAGTATTTGGGGAATGATGATAGTTCCATGCTCTATAAAAACAATGTAGCAAAGACATATTGACCCTAAATCCTTAGATCCCTTATGTATTTGTGGGGGCAACAATTCCTTCCTAATTCATGATTCAACTTATTTCAGAAACATATGACTTGGCATAGGGTTTTCTAAGGAAAGCTCTCATGTCTTGAGACAAAACATTGGCTACTTTAAAGCAATTCCTCACAACAATGGTGTAGCAACTGCTTTAAAGTGGGGGCATACATCGATGACATATTTTGGCATATTTATGGCATGATTTTATTTTTTCTTGTGACATGTCCTTTTCTTGGTGGTGTCACTGGGTTTGACGTCCTCCAAGAGTGTGATATTTCTAAGCATATGATCTTTCTTCGTGGCATTATGCGAACGAGGCATCCCATAAGTGGTGATTTGATATCTTTGACTTGTCCTGTCTTGGAGACATTAGGCACGATGTTCCCTAAGAAGAAGACTTTACATGAACAAAGAAAAATCCCCTTTAACAAAAACTTACATACATGACATTCAAAAACATTTACAAAAGCAGTACATTGTGGTGCCTTACCAAAGTTTTCACGAGGATAACTTCGGTATAGAATGAGAGGCTAATATGATTCTCTCATTTTCCACCTCATTGGGATAACTCTCCTAGTGGAAAGATTGAGGTTCCACTACCCCAGAGTGAGCATACACATATATATTTGGGATAACTCACGTAGTAGACAGATTGAGGTTCCACTACCCTAGAGAGAGCACCATATGTTACAGATACACAACCTTGTTCCACATTGTGTTGGAATGGTTGTACTTGATCCTTTGTTTTTCTTTATATTTCTTGGCCTTTGAAAGGGTATGATCATGTATCTTTGTAATTTTTGCATACTTAAGTGTCTTGAATGTCTACTTTAGTGTGAATTTGACATGGGGTCATCCTCTCACTAAAGTGGGGGAAAAATGTAGTAACAGAAAAAGTATCCATTTTCCTTACTCAAATTGGGAATAATTGTCATTGACTTAATTTGTACCCTATTTTAGGCATTGTAAAGTGTTATAACACACTTTCACAATTAACTAGGGTCTCCCTAATTGATTGTGGTTAATTAGAGTTAGTTATCCCCTTTAATTAAAATTTAAGCCTTGTTTGTGACACCTTTCGAGGATCCATCCCGACACCCAGTATTCAAATTGTAAAACATTTAATTTGGAAAATTTGAGGTCCTAGAAAATGGTGCTAGAACCCATTCGACCTAGGTTGCGAATGGGTCCTCCCTCTATAGGACCCTCCTTTCTTTGCATATTTCACATGGGTTTTTGATGTTCTTTCACCCCTCAAAGGAAAGGTCCTAGAAACTCAAGTGTTGGGAGCCATTCACCCTAGGTAGCAAATGGGTCCTCCCTTAATAAGGACCCCCTTTTTGAATTTAATTATGGTGGGATTTTAATAATATTCATTTATGAATTTGGTGTCGGCTTGAATTATTTGAATTTCGAGGTTAATCTCTAGATTTAGTATAAATAAAGGGGTTAATTCAAATTGTTTCTCCTAGCATGTTTACAAAAGGCCTAAGCATTAAAGTTTTCAAGCATTAGAGCACTTCAAGAGCATTTCAAAGGCATTCAAGAGCATATTAATTAATGAAGTCTATTGCAGTAATTCAAGATTATATCATCATGACAAAGGCATAATGCATTCATACATGTTGTTGAGCTAAGATTGTCAATGTAGCATTGAGGATCTACTTGCAAGAATTGTTCACACCTATTTGAGATCAAGATCTACATTCTGCATGGCCACTTCACATTATATTACAGATTTACATTCCAAGACAACATCCAAGGTATCATCAATTGCATATTTCATGTTTCATGCTTTAATTTCCTTATTTCATCATTTGGTTTAATTACCTTAAATTAAACTAATTAGAAAAACCCCTATTCACTAAAAATCAACAAGTTTTTCTCCTCTTGAGTGTGTGTTTGCAAATTTACAGGTTGAAGATCAAGTGGAGAAGAATTTTAGAGCAAGACTGTCAAAATTTTCAAGTTGGAAAATTGACCTTTGTAGTGCAAGAACAAATAATTGAAGCTACAAAATTTATTACAAGTTTTTAGGAGCTGACAACCAGGAATCTAAGAGTACAAACATCAAGGAAAATAACCTAGATCTCAGTTTTAGAAACCCTAAGAAGGAGCCATTTTCCACTAAAGGCGAATGAGTCATTTGTGCCCTAAAAATAGGCTTCTTGCAGCAAGGTAAACATCAATTTGAGCTCTAAAAACTCTCCTCGTAGTTGCTATAATAGTTAGGGTTAGTGTATGATTGTTATTTGCATCTTATCACACACAAAATCACATAAGATTAGGGTGGAAAGCATAGTGGTTTATCATATTGATCAATTCATTTTGGTAAACCCTATTTTCCCACCTTATCAAGGTCATATAATGGGAATTAACTAAAACTATAGAAAAACAAAAATAATACAAAGGGCCACTAATATGTGTAACCTAGTTGCACTATATTACCCAATCCTAGAGAGATATGTTTAGACTCTATGCTTATAATTCACTCATCCTTGAATCTACCTCTACCTAATCTTCCAACCAAAAGAATCCAAATCATTTAGAGGACTAGAACTTCTCATTATACAACAAATATTGCCTATGCTACCACATGGGATGAAAGTAGATAACTAAAATAAATGCATACTCAAAAGGAAATTTGATCAATAACATATTGTTTGACATTAGAAAAGTCAACCATTCCTTATAAATTTGATTGACATTTTTTAACATTCTAAACTAACACTTATAGAAGGACTTGCCATTTGTAATTAAAAAATTATTCTCATAGAATGACCAAATCCTCAAAATTTGATATAGATTAATCACTATAGCACATGAGTGAATAAAAAATTATAAAAAATAAATATAATGTGTAGAAAGGCTACATTGTTGCAAGGTGCACGCCCTTGGTCTCCTTGTGTTGTGCAACATAACACTCGAGTTCATGACATGGCTTAATTTCCTCTTGTGCATTCATTAACTTTGGCGGTTGTATCAGGCATTAACAAGTTGATCTTTTGGTGCAACAACAACCATCTATGCAAGAGTTGGTACTAGAGCCTAGGTCACGTGTTTGAACCCCTTTCTTACATTGGGGGGATTGTTGCAAGGTGTGTTCCCTTGGTATCCTTGTGTTGTGCAACACAACGCTTGGGTTCATGGCATGGATTAACCACCTCTCATGGATTCATTAACTCTGGAAGTTGTATTAGGCATTAACAAGTCGATATTTTGGTGCAATGACAATTGTCTATGCAACATACATAATATATCAAGTGGATTTTAGTGCATGCACTCAATAAATATGTATGGGACACACCAATAGAAAATAGAATGTGTGAGACACCAAAATCCACCCAACATGATGCAACCAACATGCATGTTTAAGCTAGTACATAAAAAACTACCACAACATGGGGCATGCACAAGATAAGATCACATGTGAGAAATATAATAGATATTTTTATCTGATGTAAGATTGTGTCAACCCAATATGAGCTCTTATATCACCATTTCTTCCTATGATCTCATTCTTTTATTATCCATTCATTTTAGTTATTTTAGTGAGATAAGGAGTAGAGAAGTGTAACATTCCATTTCCAATCTACTTTAAAAGTAATTCAAAGAGTATCTAACATTTAGACTATTCAATATTCCTTTGTCAAGTAGAGCAATGGTGTTCTTTAAGATTTCTACTTGTACATTAGAGGGGTACATCACCATCCTATTCAAATTGTTTCTTAAAGTTTCTTTCTTGGAATATGAATTTGATTCTACATTAGCCTTTTAGCATATGTGATTAGATCCTTGAATTCAAGTAAATAAATGGTTCTTCAATCTTTTCTTTATTGTCAATCTTATGCCAAATCTTAATTTCCCAAGGTGTTTCCCTCCAATGTTTATTATTCATGTATTTATGATTGGTCATTTTTATCATGCCTTGTTTACTTTTTAGAATGATTGACTACTATTCGATCTAATTTAATTTAAGGTACACCATAACTTTTTCTTTATGTAGGTCTTTTTAGACTCGAACGCTCTACCTAATTTCCACATAGCTAAGAGGGACCCACAATATCTTATAATTTAGGCTCTCTTTATTCACTTCTCAAAATAGTGACCATCACATTGATTCATGTTTTGGAACACCAATGTACTCGGAAGTTGTGAAACCTATAAAGTGGAACAAAAAAGTATTATCTTGCTTAAAAGGTGGCTAGCCTCAAGAGTCTTTCATCAAATCATTAGGAGATTTACCAAAATCTTCAGTCAAAGAGCACTTTTATTGGTCCATTCAAGAGGCTTCATAGACTAATTTAGGATTTGATCATTTGGAATAGGGATTTACTTAGTGAGTTTCATCACTAATTATCCATGTGAAAAAAAACTATTGTAATTTAAATTAAGTTAATGGTTATTTCATTTTAACTTTGGTTATAGTTAATCCCACTTCCTATTTTTTTCAACTATAAATTTGCTCAAAATTTGGTTAAAATTTTGAAAAATTAGTAGTATATCTATATGAATTTAAATCTTGATTATAATTGGAATTGAATTAAAAAAATTATTTATAGGTTTAAATTAGAATTTGTAAATGAATTTGAAGAATCTAAGCATTAAAATTTATTCATTTAATCCATATTTTTACCCAAAATTAATAAATTAGTGAATATTGTAACTATGATTCTTTCCCTTAAAAATTATAATTTAAATGTTCAAATTTGAAATGTTTGTGTATTAAATTTTGATTTTTCATAAAGTGATAAAACATAATGCAATTTGTAAAAGTTTTACTGTCAAAAGTTTGAAAAATAACTTGATTGTCCACCTTCATGATTAAAATTCACCATTCAAATTGAAATTAAACTAATCCTAAACCTAAGTTCTCTCTTGCCTATACACCATCTAGTGAATAGATGAACTTGACAACAACCAACCTTCACCGGACCCATTGCCATAATCCTGATGTGAGACAATGTGATCTTTGAAGGGAAACATGTGCAAATGATGGTATTCTAGTACAAATGTCTTCAATTGGCCACAAGAAATGTTCCACCTGTTGGTTCTCAAATTTGTTGTCCACTTGAATCCTAAAGGGTTGCTAGGCCTAATGGTCATATTCAAGGAGAGATTTGGCCAATGAATGGGAGATTGCATAAAAATCCCTTTCTCCCTTGCACTTTAGGCTCTATTAAACCTGGGAAGGTGATCCCTACAGTATACCTAGAGATACTTGTGTGCCAACGCATCAAATACATTGTAAATAGACGATTCTCCTCAAATTGTTTAAAAGACACAATACCCTAAAGGTTTGGCTGACCTTCATGACAGTGTTTAATTCAAACATGAGAGATGTAGAGCATTAAATTCCAAACACAAACAAACTAAGATTGATAAGTAAATTGATTTAAATTTTGTGATTTGTTACTAAATTAATCAACTAAATGTAACTTGAATAACACACTTAGATCAGTGTCTCGTCCTTGGAATGGAGTCAATTTTAACACCTATACAACCTGATAACATTTTAACACACAACATCATCTAAGCTTTGATGTTATTGCATTACAGTACATCAACATTTTATTCTCCACCACAACTTCTTATCATAATCCTAGCACTTAATTCACATGAATCTATAGCTTCATTCAAGGATTTATATTAATTCCTTGAATTAATGGGCAAGAAAAAAACCACACACCCACTAGAAACCAATGGAGATGAACAAAACAATCATTGATTATATTTATTCATAACTTAAAAAACAAGCATATAGGAGAGAAAATGGTTCTGAATTTTCACCATTCTGTATTATTTTTCCAGTATTGCTATAAGAAATACATATGCATTGGCAGACCCAAACCTAAGAAAAAACCCTAAAATGCTATGCATTCACCTTACAGTGTTCTCTATGACTAATTACAAAACAACCAACCTTCTTACAATGAATTAGAAAATTTTCACTTAAGGAGAAAGCAACCCTAAATGCACATCAGAAGAAGACACTTGGAAAACTCAAGTTCGTTGATGAATAATTGTCCGCCGCCTGAAGAGATTCCCTGTTTTGTCCTCTGATTCATGCCTCTTGCGTTTTCCCTCTAGCAAAAAATTGTTACCTACCAGGAAGACTTCATTCTTCATCATTCCACCTACAACTAAAAAATATTCTTAAGTGAAAGCCTTTCACTCATTTACCATGCCCTGCAAAAGAAAATGTGATTCTGTTTTCTCGCATGAAAGCTTTTACTTCTCCATATTTTACCCTACTGCACTTTACAACTTCACTCCTAGCAAATAAAATATTCACCCCACTTGAAGCTTATATTTTGCATTTAAAAATCAATGAATATATTGATTTATTCACCAGATATTAAAATCATTTCCCCCGTGCCATTTTACTTTACACCTCATTTTAAAATATTTTCCTTTTATTAAGTGAAAACACTTAATCACTTTATAGGCAATATTTAAATTAATGTTTTCCTTTTAAAATGTCAAGGCCCACCTCAACATTATAATGTGCTTTAACCTTTTCACATTTAAAATACTTGGTTTTAAATAGTGAAAACCCCGCATTATTTCACTGAGTAATATTTTAATTTAAAATATCACTAACAATCCATTTTAGAAGTTTTCATCGGGCCCACTTTGAACCATCCTCCAATGCTCGCTCTCCCATTTCTCTTGATGACGACAACAAAAATTTGCTCAGGCTCATGGGGGACGGTACACATTCATCCACGTTACCTCCTTTCCCACCATTGATTGGCCATTAATTTTTTTGTTTTGCATCTTACCGCTTTCTCGTGGCCTTGTGGTAACGACAACCCTTCTCCTCACAGGCTAGTGGGCTATGGTTGGGATTCCCCCTCATTTCCTTCTTCGTCTGTCTTTCATTGATGCGGCTACACCCTAACTCCAGTGCTCTGCAATGTCCCCGTTGACAATGGCGGAAAGTAAATGTTCTTGGCAATCGACAAGAAACATTGATCTCCTTCCACTCTTCCTCTACATGGCACTTTTTTTTTCCCTTTTGAAGTGTTGAATTGGAAACACAACCAAAAATTTGTGATCACAAAGAAACCACGTGTAATGACTACCCACGCCAAATTCACTCATCATCGGGCATCAAACACTTTGTCCTTGCAACAATGTCCTGTATTGGTATCAAAATCTTCTTTGCAATATGAAAATTACTTCCCCCAACCAGCAGTGACAACTTCCCTTTGCAATATCATCTTGGCCCCTCTAGCTTGGCGTAGTGGCTGCTCTCTATATATCCATTCTCTTGTCTCGAAATATTGCAAAATAGAATTTCCTCAAACAATTTTGATACATTTTCATTGCAAGTGCAAGCTGCTCTTGCACAAGGTATAAACATGCTATGTTTGCCCGCCATTAAGCATCAAGCCATAATGTCTCCCGCAGAGCTTCATGATGCATTTCAATAGACTTAACTACAGTGGTTAGCCCAATTGGACCAAATGTGACAATTGTGCCTGGCTTCAGCACTCCAGTCTCAACACGTCCTACAGGCACAATTCCAATCCCACCAATCTTGTAAACATCCTGAAGTGGCAACCTAAGAGGCTTGTCTGAAGGACGTTTAGGTTCTGACACTTGGTCAAGGGCTTCCAACAGTGTTGGGCCCTTGTACCAATCAAGGTTGGTTGATCTCTCAATCATGTTATCACCCTCAAATCCAGAGATTGGAACAAATGGAATTTTATCAGGGTTGTATCCAACCCTTTTCAAGTAACAGGATACTTCCTTTACAATTTCCTCATTACGAGCCTTAAAGTATTTGGGGGTAGTAGCATCCATCTTGTTACAGTAGCAAATCATTTGCTTCACTCCTAGGGTGAATACCAACAAAGAATGTTCTCGGGTCTGTCCATACTTTGAAATTGCGCAATCAGCTTGGGAAGTCCCAGTAATCATGTTCTTAATGAAATCACGATGGCTAGGAGCATCAATCTCAGTGTAGTAGTACTTAGTGGTATAGTGCAATATCAATAGTAATACCATGTTCACACTTAGCCTTGAGCTTGTCAAGAACCCTAGCATACTTGAATTATCTCTTGTTAGTCTCAGCTGAAAAACTACTTTTTGAGACTACACAATGGCTGCCCACTTCTTTTCAGGACTAGGAAAGAAGGTCGAGGCATCTGATGGATTTTCATCCCCTTCACAATTGATAACCAAATTATCTAGTCAATTTCATCTATTTTATTTGAAGCTTCTTTGAAGATAGGATTCTTCTATGTTTTCAGATAAGTTCACATTAAATGAATTCCCTATCAAATTTAATCTTGTGTTTCCACTCAACCATGAAGGAAAATCTCCAAAATGATTCCAATTTGCAAGTAATTGTCAACATAAGAATTCCTTGCTTCTGATTCATTTAGTGCAGCCTTGACTGTATCATTTGTTTTAAGCAGTCACTACTTTCAATTCCATGATGCCAAGTACACTCAAAGCATTTGATATGTTTCTTATCCACCTTAAGTGCATCCTAATCGAGATTTGGAACCTCATAACTGTGTGATGCATGTTGGGTCCCCATGTGGACCTGTATAAAAAAAATATTTTGAAACAAGTTTCATGCTCAAATTGACTTGAAATTGCTTCTGAATGCTCTTGGCATGAAAATTTGAAGTCGGTTGTCATTAAAATTTTCTTTCAAGCATAATTGCATAGTGATCAAAACTGGCCAGGGGGGCTCTAGAATCACCCTGGGAAACTAGTCAAATGACCTCCTAGTGTCATGAAAATGCACAAGCATGTAGACATTTGACCCTAGAATGCAGTGCAACAAATGGATCAAAAAAATAGATTTTGAGGTGCAAGATATTCAATGCCAAAGTGGCTCATTTAGGCTTTTCTGCAACTTGTACCTGTTCAAAACCAATTAGGCCTCACCAAGTTGCCACTTCAAAAAAATACCAAATCACCCCCTAGGGAATCAAGCCACTAGACACATTAGGTCATTTAGGTCCACTGAGTATGTGTGCAAGAGGGATTTCGTTCAATCCACATTCATCAAAAGATTTTGAGGGTCAAACTTGACCATCTTGAAACAATTCAGGAAATGCAAATGTAAAAACAAAACAAACTGCATTTTCTTTTGATCTAGAATAAATATCAAATCTGATCATTAGGATCTAAAACTAGACTAGGGAGCTTATGAATGTGGGGGGAATGCAGGGAAATAATATGTTTGTCTTTGACAATCATCCAGCTTTGAAATATCCACTTGAATAGAAGGCCACTTCATAGACCTAAGAGTTTGCAAACAACAAAGCAGTCCCAAAACCCTCCAGCTTTTCTTTTCAAAACCTTGTCAAAACTCATCATGGGAAGTTGAAAAATGGCATGCATGTTCACATATGTCAATTGAATATGCTCACCAAGGGGTTTGGAAAGAAAGTCAACTGGCTCCAAATTATGACCCTCGAAAATAGATCACTTGGGCAGATTTTTCAAGGGCACTTATGAGTGTGCAGAGCAAAATTTTCAACATGTAGACCACCACCACCATTAGCTAAGAGTTAGTGATATAAATACATAATCATGCCTTCATCAACACCCATTAAATTAAAAACATAAGTTTATAAAAAAGAAATCAGATTTAGAACTTGAAAAATAACATTGAATAAAAAAATGAATATAATTAGAAAAAAATATTAAATTTCATTCATAGTTATTGAACCCCAACAAATTTTCCAATACATAGGAATAAGTGATATGCAATGTTTAGATGGGAAGGAAAATAACTCTTCCCTCCAAATTGTCACAAGATGATAAAGCAATCTTCAAATGAAGAATCATAGGTTCACTATTTTGTTTCCTAATTTTCCCTCCTCTTTGAAAACAACTTCCTTACTCTTTGAAATAATTTTATGTTTCAAACAACCCTATCTCTGGTCATGTCCTATAGCACAATCATCTGTCCCAAGCATTCCATAAAGTCATGCAATTTTTAGTTCATGATAATAAATATTCCCCAAGAGGGTTTCATGTTTACACTCAATATTCAATTTAAATTATCCTGCACAACCTCAATGCTTCCATGTTTGGCATACATGCAAAATTTTCCTTGCATAAATATTTTGAACTTTTCCTGTGAAGATTACAAAAGTTAAAAGAAAACGTTCACATCAAATCCTCTTTGACAAATCAATCTCTGACCTTTCTAAAATTATATCACAACTATTCTTGATTCCAAAAAATCCTTTTGAATTTCCATGTCAAACTTTAGAAGATAAACTATAAATTTTGTTATGGTGGATTGTGTTGTAGACAATCATGGCCTCTAATGACAAAGAATTATCATTCCTTTTGTGTTTATAGGGTAGTAGATTCTCCTTCGTAGTGTTTGTCTGTTGTTCTTAAAACATTCTAACAATTTCATTCTTCATGTGTTGCTAATCTGAAGCTTTCATTTGGACATGGGTTCCTGGAAACATTTTGACTTCACTTACAATTGATGTTTGCTTGGTGTTCCCTTTTTTGTATTAGCATTTCCTCAAACAGTTCTGATTTGAGGACTCTTATATTCTTGGGCATTTTAACTTCCAAATTTTCCTGCTTTTTTATTTCACAGTTCAATGAGTGATTCCATATTATATCTCTATTAATAGGTAATTAAATATCAAGTATTAATTTAAAGTAGAAAATTAATGTATTGATTATTTAAATATCAATATCAAAATCACAATTCATTTTTTATTAAATTAAATTTATTTACATATATTTTAAATGAAAATTGAAATATTCAAAATAATTTAATTTTTATTATCAATTTTAAACATAAAATGATAAAAATAGCTGTTTAAATTTAAAATATTGATTTTAATTATTTGTTTGAATTTTATGTTCAAAATATAATAGGCAGCATAGGACCAGATATTGCAAAAAATCCACATGCACAACAAAATGTTATATAATAGCAAATATGATAAGGCAACAAAGTGTAACGATTGTGATGCCAAAATTATAAGTGAAAGAAATGATACAATGCACATACAATAAGACAAAACAATACAACTAGACAAATGTGATAACATGCAAACAAACATTAAAATAACTAACCATAAGACATTCGTGCAATTCAATAAGACTAAAAAGAAGGGAATTAGGGGTTTCTTATAATCTTGAACAATACATACCTTTCCCTTCCTAAACACAAAAAACATACTTATTTTCAGTCTAAACTCAAAAGTGATAAGACCTAGAAATCCTACATATAGGAACACCACATTAATAGCCATGATCATTTTAAGTTGTAAAATCAACTATCAATTTTCTTTCAAAAATATCATCAAAAAATATCCAGACCAAATGAATTAATAATGAAAAGATTACCTATAACATAATTTTAAAAACCAATGCATCCAAGCATACAAAAAGGTGTTCATACAACTAGTGGGTACATGTGGTCCTTTTCCTTCTTTCACCCAAGCATAGATCGACTACTAGCTAGGTGTCTATAACATTGATAGAGATATCTCTAGTCTCATACAAGCATAGCTCAACTGCCAAATAGACATCTATAGTCTTGATAGAGATACTTGAGTCACTCAAAATGAATGATATTTTAATTTTTAAATATTTTTTTCACTCATCTCATAGACATTAAAGTCTACCACTAGGTTTGGGTCCACTACCATAGTCAATTTACTTTTTTATACAGTTTAGATTTTATGAAATCAACTATCAATTTTCTTTCAAAAATATCATCAAAAAGCATCTAATCCAAATGAATTCATAATTAAAATATTACCTAAAATATAATTTAAAAATTCAATGCATTCAAGCACATAAAAAGGTGTTCATACAAAAGTTAGAGTGAGTCACTTATATCGTGGACTTGTAATCTTCATCTAGTGTGTGCATAGTGTTCTTTTCTTTCGTTCACCTACAAACTTAGCTAGGACAACTTTAGATATCAAGTTTTTAAATATTTTTAATATTAATGTATGCAAAGTCCATCTTACAATATGAAAGTGTGTATCATTAGAATTTAATTTACTTAAATACTTGAGCGTAGCTTGATTGCTAGCTAGGTTTCTATAACATTGATAGAGATACCTCTAGTCCCATTCAATTATAGCTACATTTCCGACTAGGCATTTATAGCCCTGATAGAGATACTTGAGTCACTCAAAATGAATGAAATTTTTATTTTTTATTTTTCTCATCTTGTAGAATTGAAGTCTACCATTAGGTTTGGGTCCATTGTTGTAGTCAATTTATTTTTTATAAAATTTTATCTTTTATAAAATCATCTATCAATTCTATTTAAAAAATGTCATGAAAAAACATCTAATCCAAATGAATTCATAATGAAAATAATTCTTAGAATATAATTTTTAAAAATAATGAATCCAAGAACATACAAGGTATTCATACAAAAGCTAGAGTGTCACTTATACACTAGACCTATAATCTTAATCTAGTGTGTGCGTGTGGTTATTTTCCTTCTTTCACCTACATATTTAGCTAAGACAACTTTATATATCAAGTTTTTAAATATTTTATGTAAGAAAAGTTCATCTTACAATATGAAAGTGTGTATCTTCAAACTTTCCTTTATTTCATTACTTAAGCATGGATCTATTGATAGCTAGGTTTTTATGTAGTGCCCCTCCTATTTGCATCTTGTTAATGTGAGGTCAGTGTTTTAGCTACACCATTTCCTTGAGATTGTTGTGGTGATTATTTTATGGCTAGGTGATTGGTGTATGAACTGCCGCATGTTCGAGATGAGGTTCCTAAACATGTCAATTGTTGGAATTTTATATGTTTACATGTTTGGTTATCATAATACTTAAGTTCAGTGATATGCATTATTTATGTTGTGATTAAATGTAATCTTGATTATTGATGTTCAAAAGGAATGGTTTATATAATGGATGTTTCTTTTTATGATTTATACTACTAGACACCATTGGGTGATTATGTTATGCTTCCATTATATATATTGAGTAGGTACCTTTGACGTACGTTGAATGGTTATAGGTACAAGGTTATTTCTCCATTTGGCTACACAAGTTTGAGCTATTCCCCAATGCTAGTTAATTTAGAGATGTCACAAATTTGGCATCCCTATCTATTCCATGATTGTACTCTAATCAAGTACTGTATTTGTCATATTTCACCTTATGTGAACTTGGATCTGATTTAGGAGTTATTCCAAAATCCCTATGTGTCGTGAATGACCAGTGAATGGCTAATTTAATTATGTAAGGAAAGCTTAGGTGCAGAACAAACTCTCCTAACGCCGAAACCTCAGGGAAGAATGCAGAGCTGACTTTTAAATTTTCAATTACAGTTCAATTAAGATACTCATTAAAGAAATAACATAAATAGAGAAATGAACATACACAGTTGAACACCATATTTACGTGGGAAAACCCTTACGGGAGAAAAACCCACCATACCAAGAAATAACCCCTTTGTATTATAGTAAAAAAATTACATACAGAGTACGGGCTTCACTCTCTGATGTCAAATTATAGCAGCAAACATTCATTGATCAATCTTGTACATAATAGCTCTCAGAAAACATACAATGAATACACATAGAACAATCATGTTCAATTGAGCAACATTTCGTTATCTCACTCTGTTCATCATCATCCACCATTGCCCAACATAGTCATTTTCCTCACAGTATGTTCATCTCCCTCACAGGAATGATCACAATAGTCCAACCGCTAACGGTTTACATTCCGCTTCTCTGATTGGTCAAAAATAGACCACGTAGGATAGTCATTTGGTCAAGGCATTCAAAAAGTATCGCATGTCAATGAGACACTAAGCCGTGTCTCCCTGATGCCACAATGCCTGACTGTTGTTATCGGCCAGAGTCACCACCATCGGCAAGAGTCATATCAAGTTCAAACTTGTCACTCAGATTCACTCTATCGCTAAGACATCACATCGATATCCACTGCAAAACCATCGTTCAGACCATCGCTATCGGCAAGAGGTCATACCGAACATAAATCCATCTTGTGTAGATCTATCAGCAAGAGTGAACCACTATCGCTAAGAGTCTTATAGATCCTCTATATCATACCGATGTTCATACCATTTGGCGAGAAGAAAACCATCGGCGAGAGTTTTCACCGAAAGCACCTATCTGTCGGTGAGACCAATAGTCATCGGCAGGAGATCACACCGAAGACATACCCGACAGTTTATAAACCAATCCGTCGGCAAGACTAACACTCTTTGCAAGAGTTCATACCAACCATAAACCTGTCAACCAAGAGTCTTCCTGATGTATTCCATCCATCGCTAATGTGTAAACCTCGGTGAGACATACTCGGTCAGAGTGAGTCATTCTGAATGTTCAAGCCTCTCCCCAATGACTTATGTTGCCACAAGTCTCCCCAATAACCATTAGAAACCAACCCGTTGGCAGGAGATCTGTCCTAGCGGAATGAGTTGGAAACTTTCACAGTGATCGACATGTCTTTCCAATGACTTCCGTAAGCAAGACAAAAGCGAAGTCTCGGCGATCTGAACACTTCAAAGATTTAGAACATTGCTACTAGTCGGTAAGACTTCCAGAGGGTTTCACCGACATTGCTCTTTTAGGAGTTTACATGCCAATAAGTTTGAGGCACATTTTCCAACATTCTCCCACTTGACGAAGATCTTATTGACACCTCCAAAGCATAACAAAACTACTGAAATTCATGGGCACTAAGGCCTATCGAACTGGTACACCACCTGAACTTGTTTGTGCTCACTGGTTTCGTCAATGCATCTGCAACATTTTCTAGAGTATCCACTTTTTCTAAAGAGACCTTTCCATCCTCCACCATATCTCATACAAAATGATACTGCACATCAATATGTTTCGTCCTGGCATGGAAAGTAGGATTTTTCGTCAAACAAATAGCACTCTGACTGTCACAGTAAATTGTAATTTTCCCTTCATCAAACCCAATGTTAGAACACAAAATTTTTAACCAGATTGCTTCTTTACATGCATGTGGTTCTTCCATGTATTTTGCCTCTGTAGTGGACAAAGAGACTACAGCCTGCCACTTACTCATCCAACTAACTGCACCACCATTCATCATGAAAATA